>JAOPUG010000384.1:25307153-25319567 GCA_027564375.1 Micropterix facetella | reverse complement strand
CATTTTTCATTCGACTGGCTTAATATCTTGGCTTAGTGGATTGTCTCAGCCATTGGCCTCGTGTAAAAGAGCCATTACCGTCACATTGGCGCGCTGATAGCTCCGTCCATTAAAATTATTGATCATGGGTATTATAAACAGTTTGCATTTTGGATTTTTCTTATTTTGTGCCACGACTGCAATAGTTGCAGTAGACTACGGTTCGTAGATAAAAGAATGTGGTGGATTTCTAAAATAATTGAATTCCCATCTTGATTATTTTTAATTATCGACTTGTTACTAATTGGCTTGGCAACACCTCTATTTTTGACGTTTCGTTTGTGTTTGCGTTTTCGTTCTTTCGCATGAATTACCAAATTATTTTCTTCAATCTACGAATAAAACGAGACTCCGCTGTAAGAATATGTTAAAACCGTTATTTAAATTCACAGCGCTATCGCATTCGCTAACGTTTTTAAATCGCCATAACCTAACTCCATTTTTGTAGATTGTTTTCGTTGTGAAGGGATTTGAGGAAGCGGCACGATGCTGGACGGGTGGTACTGCCGCTCGATGGCCAATATGCAGGCCGACGGGCAGGGACAGCATCAGAACGACGACGACTATTCCAGTGACAGCAGCCAGAGCGAACAGGAACAAGTCAACTACAAACTCCAGTACAACAGCCTCAAGAAGAAGTTGAAGTATCTCATATACGTGAGTAATTTGCTCAAATTGTCACTCCACTGTAGAACTTGTTCACATACGGTGAACTTCGGTCTTCCCTAATAACCAGAAAAATATTTTTTCACTGTTGGGCCGAGAGTGGTCAGCAAGTTCTATGACTATGCTATGGTACGAAACTGTAATTATTTTTGCTATCTAATATTTTTTAACTTTAGTGTCTATGGAATTTTTGTAATAAGTATGTTGGGATTTCGCTGTGGTAATTTTATCTACTTCAACTTTCATATTTTATATGCCATTATGTAGTTTTTTAAAGATAAACATTAAACACTTAGGTACTGGAATTACTGTTTTTTTAAAGACACCGCCCCTTTCCCAGATTTTTTGTTATTTTTGTAGGCCCCTTCAAAAACAATAGATAGAGATATCACTGTACTGCAATGAAACACTAGGATGACAAGGATGACAAGCAATAATCATGAAGAAAAACAATGAAACTAATTTCTCCCAACAAAAGGTGAACCGAGGCTAAGGACAATTATCACCGGTCACAAATCAGTGAACGTCCCCTTCGACCTCTACTAGCTATGCCACTGAATCTACAGTTTAAAAATCATCATAAAAACGTGCGGCATCACTCCATATTGTGTATTACTGCTAGTGCCGTTTAAACCCATATTTTTTCCGCTCGTAAAAGAGATCCGTCTTAGAACTTCCCAGGTTCACAATCTTCGGGCAGCCGTCTCTCTGAAATCAACAACAAATATTATTTATAACTCTATGCTTTACTATTAATAATAAATAATCACTATTTGCATAGACATACAAGATGTTGGGCTTATTGGCAATCGGCAATATCTAACAGCTAACCTACATGGAGTGGTACAGTAGCGCGTTGCATAAAGAGTGCAGAAAAAAAATAATCATTACATATCTAAATCTAAACAAACAGGAGATACAAAAATACCTTATGACTAATAAATGACTGAGGGGAAGATGCTGGGAGGGTGACATAGAAAAGGAAGAGCTGGCTAAGCCGGAGAGTGATAAAAGTCTTTGAGGTGAGTCTTGAAAGATGCCAGCAAAGGTGATGTCTTATATTTCGTGAATTTTTGTGTTAGTTTACGAAAGTAGGTTTGTTTTCTTATAAAATATTTGCACCTACCTTTTATA
The DNA here is from genome assembly GCA_027564375.1 of Micropterix facetella. Taxonomy (NCBI): domain Eukaryota; kingdom Metazoa; phylum Arthropoda; class Insecta; order Lepidoptera; family Micropterigidae; genus Micropterix; species Micropterix facetella. The sequence continues at coordinate 25,317,728 of JAOPUG010000384.1, read as the reverse complement.
TGAGATGCCTTTATAGCCAAAAATCACTTTATACAACTAGTAGTATTATTAATGATCTTTACAATAATAACCGAATTCCTCAAGAAGAAAAGAGGGAAGTTACAATATTATATACAGGTAAGACAAAAATCAATTAAATAACAGTTTAAATAGTATAAAAGAATCAAACAATAGTAGAAAAACAAAGAAAAAGAAAAAGGATTAGGTAGGTAATCATGACAAAAGTAAACACAGCAAAATAACAGAGCAGAGCAGTAACAAATAAAAAATTTAGAAAAATGATTTATTTTATAATTAAAAAATCATATAAACAGAAAAAAAATACAAAATAATTAAGTCAACATGAAACAAAGTAAGTGTTAGTAAATAGTACCTAATAATAATAAAAAGGCTGATAAAACAATAACGATCAATATAGGATATACTACAAACAAGATGTAAATAATCAAAATGGACAACCAGTCATATATCATAGTACATATGACTGGATGCTGCAAAATTTCTATGTTTGAGTGTGAAGCAACATGCCTAAGAGGTGAATTCCATCGGACTGAGATTGGCTCAAAAATAGATTTGTAGGGTAAAAGTTTGCTTTTCAGTGATAACTGAGGCTTTCTGCCAATGAGCCAGTACTGGCCTAACTGCTGCTTGTGTGTAAATGGGTGTTTTCTAGATGTTAGAGATGAAGATCCATGTATTCACAAAGCTCTGTTCTTGGGCCCGTCCTTTGTGCGCTGTATGCACAGGCAAGCTTCTATGCAGATGATACCAAATTCTTCATCAACCCACTTGGGGGCTGTCCATATATTAGGTCATTTGAAGTTTGTGGGGGCTGGGTCTGCAGATGATCATAACATGACGTGGAGGGGGGGGGGCTTTCCAAAAATGACATTATCACTCGCTAATATTAGATCACCCCAAAATAACAAAAGATGGCTTTCTTTAACTATTTTGTCGGTGTGCTCCATCTCCATCACCAAACAGCATCACGGGGCAGGCACTTGATGTTGAGTGGGCTGAGGGCCTATGATGACAATGCCAAAAGAACCAAGCCTAAAACCTAGAACCTATTCCATAATAATCTGTGATTCAGAATTTGCAGGAATAGGTGGAGTCCCCATGGGCTAATGTTACTGATAAACATCAAATAAAAAACCAATCATAATAGTTTTTTATTCTTAATTCTTAAAACTTTTTTTTGGATAAATTATAATTATGTTTTTAGGAAAAATATTTCTTAAATCAACAATTGGTTCAGTAATAGTTTATTTAAGTAGTGTACCTTGCAGATAATATGTTAATGGAAATGATGTCATTTTTCGGGGGGGAGGGTTCATTGGAATATGATGATGGGATCACTTTAGTAGAGAGGTCAAAATTGCCAAAAATCGATGACATAATATGTGGATGGCCCCTTGTAAGCTATGGCCAACTCAATTAAGATCTCTAACGTATTTCAGAATGGGCCCAAAAATAGCTTGTCTTCTTAAATACCAGCATCTGGCAATATGATCACATCTAACAAGTACAACGCTTCACATTTGACATTCTAGCCCCCTAAAATTGCTTATTTGTTTCAGGGTGTTCAGCTAAATATAATAAATAAGCAGAAGGGCATAGGAAATACTGTCACTCTTGACCTAAAGTGGGAGACCCACATGATTGATATTGTGAAAAGGGCAAGTTCTCTAGGATAGTGTGTGCGGGAGTGTCAATACGTTTAAAAACTTTTTTGATAAATGGATAAGTGAAAATTAACAGACTGAAACACTGCACATTAGACATCGGCATATCAGCAATTTTCTACTCGTCCAAACGATTAAAATGCATTATGTTTGGTGCAGTGTTATTTTTTACTTTGCTACCGCTACCTGTAATTTGGACACCTGTAATTTTATAAAATTTTTACTTACATCTTTCTCTTGAATGGTGCATTCTTTGCAGTAATAAGCGTCTGATACTCCGGGACCACCGCAAATGACGCATCTGCCTTGATACGATCCGTAATTGCATTCATCACAGATCCTGACCAGCGTACACGGGCGTACGTACGAATCGCATATTACGCATTTTCCGTCGCATTTCTCGCACAATCTACCAATGGCTGCAAAAAAATGGTATTTATTGTAAAATTGCAGTACACCATTACGAACAGAAAAAATAAGTTGGAATCATTATGGCAGCAGGTGATGTTGAAAGGCAAAGTGAAGGTTGGCTCTCCATGCAAGTATCCCGTCTATACTTTCTTGCCTACAGGTCCTTCAGTTAGCTCACACTAGATGGTAATTGCAGAATCCACGAAGGTCGAGTCTTCCGCCATATCTACCGAATAATTTCCTATTATCCTTTCTCCTTTTGTGAATAAGGCTGGGTTATAAACACACAATATTTTCTATTAAACACTCAATCAGAAGTTAAGCAACAAAAAAATATTGGAATAACGAGTAGTTATGATCTCAAATAGGAAAACACATAGTTGCAATCCCTAAAAGAGCCAACTCTACTCTCTATCTAATCATGAACGACTTATTGAAGTTGGTGCTGGCAGTATTAATATCAGAGGTACAAATTGCCTTTACAAGAGCCAAATTGAGGAGCATCCATACCAGTACATCACCCTGTTGCAGCCCATTGGGGTTAAACGGATTGTAACAGGTCTTTCTGCACTCATAATCGGCATTGGACATTTGCAATTGAAAGATTCACCATGTTAATCGCAGGCTGGGATTTATGAGGGCTCTCTTTGGATGTCGTTTCTGCTGTCCTTTATCCAGCTTCTTGTCTTGTATGCTGATGATATTGATGTCTTTGCACTCTCCACAAGCCCCCAAAGAAGCCTTTTAGCATTGGACAACGCAGAAAAATGTATGGGCTAAAGATAAATCAGTAGAAAATCAAATACATGGCTGCCCATTCTGACAGAGTAAACCCAGCTACACCTTTTGCTGTTAGTGTCTATACCTTTGAATCTGTCAAGAAATTGACATCCCTCGGCTCATTAATTACCGGTGACAACAACATCAGTGATAAGGTGGAAGTATGTTTAATGGCTGCAAATAAGTGTTACTTCCGACTCCAGTCTCAAATAATCGAGAAAGCTTCAGATTGGGTTCTAGAGGTCGATTTGGTCTCTAAGCAGTATCAATTCCCTGAAAGTCTCGGATGCACAGTCCTCCGTCCAAATATAACTCTTTACTCCCCGTATCGGAAGATGACCGTTATTGTAGAATTAACTATTCCATGGGAATCAAATATCCCAAAATACTATGAGTACAAATTAAATAAATACCATGATCTCGCAAATGCTTTAGGATCATAATGGTTCCGTGGAGTCTGGGCTATGATGGCCGTTATGTTCTTGGTCGGCCCAGCTCGTGGAGCAGCTCCTATCCAGGAGTCTCCTCGAAGAGGGACCAATCCGGTGAACCCACTGTGCGGTGAATCTGGGGACGGAAACTCGGGCTGATCTGGACAGCTGGCGCACGGGGAGGGCAAACTGGCCATGCTGTCACCGACAAATATCTGGAGGAGTTTAGAAGTGTATGCTTTGAAGTGCGAGCTTTGAGGTGGTGTGAATGGGTGGTAAGGTGTACGCTCACATGGAAGACAGTTGTCCTACCACAGCCGGTCATTAGTCCGGAGTCCACAGCTTACCCCCCAGAAGTGTAACGATAGTATTATGATGAGCCCGACTCCGGTTGGTGAATTCCATGGCAGCTCTGTGTGTATTTACTTTACAATCTTCTATCCTGGAGGACGAAGTCAACAAACAAAGAACTGTATAAAACCTGTATATTGATGTGCATGTGTGAGGTTCCTGAAAATCGGAATTCTCATGTGGTTAGGGCATGTGGAAAGGATGGAAAATGAATAGCCATTGCAACACCATCTTTATAGAACGCCTGAAGGGACATCATAAAGTCGAACAAGCAAAACTGTTTTCTTGGAAACGGATAACTATATTCACATTTTCTGCCTTGTGTAAGCAGTATTTTTTTTTTAAATCTGCGTTATAATTTGTGTAAAGTAGACTTTGTGGTAGGTAATTTTTTTGATTTTCTGACATTTTCTTGGATCACATTAGAAAAATACATCGTTTTTGGGGGTTTTGGAATCTTTCCGATTTTTTAAGGTTATTTTATCTGCAGCCATTTTAGAAACCCCACTCGAAAAAAACAATATTTCGCCTTGTAATCGTACTTTGATATTTATGTCTCAAAATGTCGCTAATTTCAAGTGTCCGGCATAATTTTCTTTCGGATTTCCTATCAAAATGATCGAATGCAGTAGTGACTCTTTTTGAGGTGCGTTCCCTTTGGGGAATATCAAACCGTTTATAGCAAATGATGCATTTCCTCAAATGGACCGCATGTAAATCCGACTCCAAACGGAACGCTGGGCGCTGTCATGTTATTTTCTTCGAATTCAGTGTGTCTGAGTCCATTATTTGTGTTAAAACCATTTCAGTGAAAAAAAGTACGAAAAACGTCATAAAATATATTACGTTCAATGTACACATGTCACATTTATTTTTAATTCGTCTAAAAACGACCATTCAATATCTACTGAGATGAAGCTGTCGGAAATCACAGAATTCACAGCAACCGCCTCAACTCGAAGCATGGGCGTCCTCTGGAGAAATTTCTCTTGTGATTCTGCACTGCTGAGACCCAAATGGGACGTGAAACTGGCGTTTGCTGGACCGCATGCTGGAAATTCTGCACTCCATAGAGCCAAACGGACCGCAGCATTAAATATACTATATTTCGCAGTTATACCAATCCCTCATTAGCCTTTACACCTGACAACAGATACCAACATGCCAATTTTATTTTATAGGTTAGCTTTAATACGATGCACGATAAAGTCGTAGGGCCGGCGAGAAACGGTTCAATGCCACTTTACCGTATTTATTGACTAATTTGTACCCAATGACACACATAATAGCGAAAAATACGCAAATACAGCAGAATAAGTCAATACTTTATACTCACCGACACCGGGCTGCTTCCGACAGAAAATCAAATCGGGATGATGTTTCGCCATGTCCGCATTTAATTTATACGTTTATAATCTATTGGCGTTTGTTAAAACGCAAGAAAAATAAACTCCCTTGCAGAAACGCGAATGGACGCGAGATGGCCCTAAATAAGTCTGTGGATGCCGAAAACGCAACTGACAGCAGACGATAAGTGTTGCCTCCGTTGTAATAATTCACTTAATTTCGGGAAATTTAGAATTTCATAAAAAATTAAAAACCTGACACTATATTCACCTTTCATTCTAAAATATCAAGCATCAATAGGATAGACCATATTTTAGGATAGACCATATAAGCATCAGTAGGATAGACCATTTTTAGAATTGTACGCACCGGTAAATTACACAGCGAGGAGATCGCACCTATTGTTTAATATACCGCACCATCGTACAAATATTACAATAGTGGGAAGGGTTATAGCCCTTCTTAATTCCTTATCCGCTGACATAGACATCTTTTGCATATCCCTTTGGCAGCTAAAAAGGTAACTCCCCGCTATCTCTTTTTTTATCATAAATAGTTATTTTCATTCGCTTAGTTTTGTTAGTTTTGTTATATTTATATATGTTTTAATTAGCTTACTTACGGAGTCGGTTATTATATACTTGAAATCTCTAGATGTAATATTCAAAGGCGAATTGGATTCGTCTGTAAAGCTTTTGAATAATATTTGACAAAAAATAAATAAATAATTAAAATGTGCATGCCAGCTCACACCATCATCCCTACAATCTGCGTTCAGTGCAAACGTCGCCCATGAATCGGGCACGCAATCTATGAGACGCTGAGCATTTTCCGCAGGAGATGGAACATGTTAATGATGTCCTTAGGAAAAATGTTATAGAAAAGATCACGAGACAAACAAACGATCCAATACAGACGAAACCGAGCAGATCACGAGCAGTTTTGCCATACGTAAGGGCGTGACAGGTCGGATAAGTAAGATACTAAACAAATTCAATATAAAATCGATCCTTAAACCGACCCTGAATATAGCTCGATCTCTGAGGCCTGTAAAAGATATAATACCACTGCAAATTCCAGGTGTATATAAAAATAAATGGTGCTGTAAGTTATACTTCGTTGGACAAACGAAACGGCCCATAGCCACTCGACCAATGGAACACATTAAAAATGTTAAAAACGCTCAGAGAGAAAAATCGGCGATCTTCGAACACATATTGAATAGCGGAACTAACCACTGGGTGCACTTTAAAAATCCCATTGTGCTATCCAAAAAACAATTTTACTTATCTCGTATGATCCGGAAAGCCATTAAAATAAGAAGACACCGAACTTCAATAGAGACGACGGTTTCAAAATGTCTACTACGTGAAATCCTCTTCTTAAAATGTTCTCATTGTCTATCGCCGAGAGCAAGGACGTACCAAAAGACACGTTGTATTCATAACGGGTTTTCAAAATTCGGCCGCGCCGAGCCCGCTGTCCCACCACCGTTAGAATCTGCGTAGTAGCAGTTTTCCGCCTACCCGCAGAACAACGCATGACGATTGACAGCACTATAGTCTACATTGGATACCATCAGGTACAACATCGCTGAAACGTCGGGTGTTGCAAATATCACGCGGTAAGTTCGATTAATTTTATTTATAATATCAAACAACCGCGATAGTCTTCGATCCTTTCTATTTATTTACACAGATATACCTATTTAAAAAAACGCTTGTTAATCTGCTTGAGGAATCTCTAGCTAGAAGGTGGATCGTTTTAGCTGCGGAATGGGTAAGTGTTGTAAGATGTCGGCATTGAGTGTGAGGTAATTCGGTTAGGAGCCGATGGCATTGGCTCCGTAGTGGCAAACATCGGACGAGGCGATAGACGAGAAGTAACCTAGTTAGGGTGGGAGAAACGCCAACAAAGCGACGCCTTTGTGCGCGCCAATTGGACGCATTCAACTCTTTCTTCAGGGGCGCCTTTCAGCGGGTCTCACATGCGGACGCCATCCAGCGACGACGAATCGAGGGAAATTGCCTTCGCGCTTCCAACACACGTGCACACCTATAAAACGAAAGCTTCTTATTCATGTATTAGGCGTAGTTAGCAGAGCACTAAAAGAGCGATGTTGTGGTAAAAGATCTTTACTCCTCCTTAATAAAAGTACATGATGAACCTTTAACGCTTCAGAGTACCTGATGAACCATTTAACGCGTCAAGGCTACTAAAGCTAATTATACGTTCATCTGGACATTTCGAATAATTGAAGCAGTCGTTGGTCTGTTTTGCAAGGAATAGAATTAGTAAGTGAAGGGGGGCAAAATGGAAGGCTTAACTTTGAAAGAGAGAAAAAATATAAAATAAATACCTAATAACGGAAAATGCTTTGACTGCAAAATACAAATAATATATTTAGTATCACTCATTAAAAGCTAAATGTAATAATAACAAAAGATTAAATGAGATAAAATAATTGTTAAAAAGTGTTTTTTTTTTTCATTTTCGACAAAAAGTTTCGACAAAATGGAAAGCTATGAAGAGTTGTATGAAAATATATGTTTAAGTAACACAATGGTAATGAATAATGTAAAGTGGTTAAAAATACAAACATAAGCTTTGTAAAGCTATACTATGATGCTCGATTTCGAGGGTAGGCCAACATTTGTGTACCATTTTATTTTGCCCACTCTAAAATATTTTATATTTCCATATAAAACGACCTTTCTGTTAAAATTGCTTATAAATAGTGTTTCTGTTTTGAAACTTATCCGACACTGCGACGCAATAAAGGTATTTTTACCATATTTTCGGAAATAAACAGCTGTCACAAAACCGACAGCCCAATGAAAGTATGTGTAGGGATAAATAAATATCCATTAATTATCCAGTTAGATTACTAAATTTCGTCCTTGAGTACACCGCGATTCCATGATGTCTATGCCGTAAATGAAGGATCTTGTTGCTTGGTTGCTGAACTCTGAACAGCGCCTCGAATTAAATAGCGAAAAATCACCTGCTTCAAATTCACTCGATGAATTCGCGGCTGATTTTAATGAGTTAAAAACTGGTTTCTAGAGTTCAGCAAAAAATTGAAGCTTCGATTTCCAAACAGAGCAGCTGCATTGACCAGTTGGAATGCTATTCTAGGCGAAGCCACCCCGTCATCCACTGCATTAAGGATGAACACAGAGAATATCTCTCATCCGTTGTCACTAGCTTCATCAAAAATCAAGTGAAACTGCCGAACTTCTCTAAGCATTATCTGGATCAAAGTCACCGGATCGTCAAAACAAATGCAAGCAGTGACCAAGATCGACCAATTCTGGTTAAATTTGCGAAATGTCATCATCGCGATTTCGTCTGGATGAGCAAATCGAACTTGAAAGGATCCAGGACACTGGTTACGGATTTTTTAACACCGCAAAGACAAAGAATCTTCGCAGAAGCCAGACAACACTCTAGGTTAGCAATTCGTTCACAAGCACAGATTCTGGATTTTCTCACCATGATCTCCTTTACTATAAGATAAGTTATCCCTATGTGGAGGTTGATCCACAAGTACTGCGAATCCGCGATATGAAAGCAATTGACTATGTAAACCTTCTGTATGAGTGGTCTGACATCGAGAGACATAACTTACAACCGAAAAAAGTTAATTGTCTAAATCAGCTCATTCTGCAGTTGTAGGATAAGCATACTCTGATAAAGACGATCAAAGTCAAATACTCTCCATACCCCTAAATAACTGAGGATATAAAGCAGGCAATGGCAAAGTTCAAGAGAATTAAAATCAAATTTAAAAGGCAAAAACCTAAGAAATTATAAAAGTTTATAAATTACAAAGAAATTAATGCAATCTATTATGCAGAAGTGCCAAAAAAACATACAAATGAAGAACTTTTCCAAGCTCTACTCCCAAAAACACCTGGAAATTTCTTAAGTCCTTTGGTGTGGGAGAGTCCAAAAATAGCTCTAATAGCCTGGATGTTGATCTCAATGCTCTGATTTCCCACTTTGCCATCCCACCGTCAAGCATTGACCCACTGATTAAATCAACATATATTCGTAACATTAGAAAATGAGTGAGACAACCTATAACAAAGTTTAATGTCACGGCCACCACGCCATACGAACTACCACTCATCATCAAAGAAATACAAACAAATGCGGCTGGGTGAGACAATTTAAATGTCGCACTCATCAGGCCAATCCTTAAACCAATTCTTGCAATTCACTCCGAGTCACAGTCCGGTTTTCGCTCTGGTCACAGCGCTGCCTCATCTCAACCTATGATATTAGATGCGCCATGGACAATAGAAAATTCCCAATTCTCTCACAAATTTCAGTAGTGTATTTAATATTGTCGATTTTGATCTACTGCTGGAGCGGTTGCGCTCTCTCAACATCTCAGATGATGGAGTAATGTAGTTGAACTCCTAACTGAAGGGACGCCGGCAGTGTGTTAAATCTGCAGACACTTCCACCGATCTTATCGACCTCAATGCCGGCGTACCGCAGGGAGGAGTCCTTTCCCCTTGTCTCTTCTCTATATTTATCAATCCCATTACCGAGAACCTTACCACCTCGTATCACCTTTATGCGGATGACCTCCAAGTCTATAATCACACAAAACCGGAAGATATTGTCATTGCTATACTGGATATGAACTCAGCTCTTACCCATGTATCTTCTTGGGTTAAAACCATGGCATTGTCTTAAATCCTACTATGACCCAATCAATTGTTATTGGCGGTCAAAATCTATTGCCTTTATATTTCTCTGTCGTCTTTACGTCAGGTAGAAATCGAGTCCAATGTCATTGGGTATTCTAAAGTCCTAAAGAATTTAGTAATACTCGTCGACGAGACTCTTTCTTGGCAAGCACAAATCAATGAAGTAAGCAGGCGAATATATAATGGCTTTTATAGCATTCGACGATCGCAGAAATTACTTCCTGTACCATAACTCAAAGTCTACTACCGTCGTTCTAGACTGCCGCTGTCGCATATCTGGATCTCACCGAGACCAATCTGGATAAGCTCGAGCGCTTACAGAACGTTTGCATAAGATACATATTCAATCTGGCGGAAGTATGATCACGTTTCGATGTACCGAGCAAAATTACACTGGCTTCAGATAAGGGACCGGAGAAATATGCACACACTTTCTCTATTTTACAACGTTTTACAAAATTCTACATCATCCTCCTACCTCAACGAGGTTTTTAACGGGTTATGAAATCATGGTCTCCCAATTCGTTCAAGTCTGAATAATACTCTACCCATCCCAAATTTTTGTTCTATTTTTTCTCCGTGCATGCAGCTCGACTATGAAATCATCTTCCTCCAGCTATTAGAGGCGCTGGCTCGCTTTCCACCTTTAAGACGACTATGTATATAAATTTCGACGATTACATTTTTTGACAATTTTTGAACCGTCGTAGTAAGCTAACTGATAATGGTTAGCAAATTGAAAAAAAACATTATAACAAGGGTACATTTCTTAAGTATATATCTATTTGAGATTTTTCAAAAAATATTGAAAATTTGAGAAAAATAATAAATTTGAGAGAATACAGG
>JAOPUG010000384.1:25275578-25290433 GCA_027564375.1 Micropterix facetella | reverse complement strand
TGAACTATATACATTAAAGTTGCAAAAACATCGTCTTTTTCTCGAATAACTTATTAGTATATTTTAAAAATAATAATTGTTACCACACCTTTCTATCAACATTCTTATACAAATGCGCCAGCCATCTATCTATCTTCGTTTGGTTCATTTGTATGGCATGTTCTAATGAGATTTGTATATTATGATTTTTTTACATAACCTTAATCAAAAAATCAAGCAGACAGAATAAGATTAAAAATTGTAAATAATTACATAATAAGATGCCTGAATTTGAGCAACTCTCTGGAGAAATTTAGGGTAAATAAGGATCATTATCAATCTGCATTTATCAAAAACAGACCAAATACGATTAAAACCGCAATTAATTAGTTTCATATTAAGGCGTCCGAATAGTTACATTCAAACACCTCTTTCTAGAGAAAATAGCCAATCAAAATTGGCGCAGTCGGTAGGAAAGAAACGGCTGACGATAAAAGAACCAATGTTCTGAATCATACCGAAAAACATCGCGTCTTAAAAATACAACTACGTTCTCTAGTGGACAGACATAGAAATTACTCGGCCGGGAACGGGGCATCCAAATTTGCCGCAAAGCTATGTTGACAGATTTTTGACGTTTCCAGATTTGCCGCCTCCAGTTTTGCCTCTGTATAGTTTTGAACCATGTTTTGATATACACCGAAAATCATGCATCAAGAAGAAGCCTGCGCTCCTTAGTGAACAGACAGACAAATTATGTACCCGATCGGGTACTGTCATCGCCGCCGAAATGTAAGACAGAACTGGCAAAAAATCGATTTTACCTTTGGTTATTTCGCGAAATAGTCTAGATTAGTCGTTCGCTCGGAGGTTAGCCTCAAAGCGTCCGATGATATCTGGGGACCTAACAGAATTTTCAAATAACCAAAAATGATTGGGTCGAACATTGTTGCGTATGTAAAATGTTTGTTTTGCCATCGAACAGTGCGTAGAGAAATCGTTTTTAGCAAATGCTGCAAATTCCTCAAATGCACCACTTGTAAATCCGACTCCAAACGGAACGCTGGGTGCTGTCATATCTTCGAATTCAGTTTGTCCGGATCCGTTATTTGTGTTATAACCATTTCAGTGAAAAAATCACGAAAAACGCCACAAAATATATTACTTTTTGTGTCATAACCATTTCAGTGAAAAAAAGCACTATGCAATATGTTACTTTAAATACACACACGCCAATTTTATTTAAAATTTGTCTAAAAACGACCATTCAATGGCTACTGAGATGACATTTGCCATAAATCGCAGAATTCGCAGCAACCGCCTCGACTCGAAGCACGGGCGCTCTCTGGAAATTCTGCTGAGACCAATGGGACGCGTCACTGGCGTTTGCTCGACTCTCGGACCAAGAATCTGCTGGAAATTCTGCACTCCACAGAGCCAAACGGAAAGAAGGCAGAACGCAATTGGGATGCAGTCTGCCATTACGGCTTTAGTCACAGACTTATTAGGGACTATACGCTTTAGCGCACAGGCGCCGCGAAGCGCGGTAGCCAAACTCCGGTAAACTGTCCTACACTATATAAAAGTATCGCGTATGTTGCATCTCGCTCTATCTGTCGGTGATTTCCTAATATTGGCTCTCTGTATGTATGGCATCGCGGTTACGGGCGTACGTGTTTCAAACGGACGCCGCGGTACAACTTTTTGGACAGAATAATCGCGGCGAACTATATGAAGAAGGCAGATACAGAGATATTTATTAATAAAATTCGATGTTATCCCAAATTATTCTTAATGAGGCATCCTGATTTTAAAATAATTATAAAAATGATGTGTCGTGGCGAAAAATTCAAGAAAATCCCAGGTTGGAAAATGAGTTTTTATTATATCAGTCATAAACATTTCTTATGAGTTTGTTTACTGGTAGACATTAGTATAACGGTTACTTACGTTTTAATTAAACATTTGTATTATATTTTGGATATTAGTTAGACCAAATAAAAAAGTTAAGACGCTACATATTCATATTCCGCGAACAATACAGTGATTCCGGTTTTTAGGCTACAAAAAAAAAATGTAGGTAGGTAGGTATTTAATTAACTAGTCCGTCTATTTAAAAAATCCACAAATTTTGTCCTAACATTAAGTGCCTCAATATTTGCCCTGTGTGTTTGGTTGTGAAGATACAAATGCTCCCAAAGAATTAGTAAAATTCTGGTTTTCATACAAATTGGCACTTTCCTTATCTTGTAAATAATTGTCTAAACATGCTGCTGCTTTTATAATTTTCACATTCCACTACAACTCTAGCACTACTTAATGCATATTTTTTTTTAATCAAGATCATTTATTGCAGCTTCCCTAGTAAACGGTCTCATCAGAAATGGTTCTAACTTAAAACCTCCATCGCCGATAAACTTTGGTGTAGGTTCTTGACAACCTGGTAAAGGTTTAGATATAGGCAGTTCCATTGTACGACTTAATAGCTAATAAATAGTTGAATTTTCAAAAATGGTACTATCTGAATCCTTGCCATATCAATATAAATAAATTTATAATGCACGTCAACTATCGCCAGAAGAACAGTTGAAAATCTGGAGCACGGAGCCACTGTTAGGTGGACATTTAATACTTATATGTTTTCCACCAACACTCCCCAAGCAGTTATAAAACCCCATACTGTAAAAAAAAATCCATCTATTATTTGCTCCCATGACTGCAGAGTTGGAACCGCAATGTATATTGGCTGCATGACGTTCCAAATAGCTTCACAAACTTCAGTCACTATATTTAAAATAGTGCTTGTACCCATTCAGTATGAAAACGAGATAGTGGTATAAGTGTCGCCAGTAGCCAAATAATCTGAAAATTAAAATACGTAGTTATTTAATACTAATTAATTTATTTTTACCTACCTATATTTACGTCCAATATGCAATATGAATCTTCCAATACCTATGTATCTGTCTATTTAATTATTATTATTTATTCCAGTTAAATTATTGAAAGCAAAATGGAAAAATCTCCGCGATACTTACAAAAAGTATAAACAGTCCCAACAGACATTTAGCGGGCAAGCCGCAAAGAAGTATACTAATTGGAGGTGGGCTGAGCAAATGTCTTTTCTGGACTCTATAACCAATTTACGGTCTACTGAGAGCACTGGATATCAGCACACAAGAAGTGATTACGACAGGAAATAATGGAAATTCAGTTAAATCCTACGGATGATAGCCTGGAAGTGCATTCGGAATCGACATTAAACGCGAGAGCAACGGAAGCAGAGGGTGAAGCTTCAGGAAGTAATATGACAGACTCAATCAGGAAGCAATCCACATCAAGTACAAAAATGTCATAATTTGGATCAAACCGTTAAGATAATAAATTTTCTTACAAACAAGGACTGCAAGATCTGCAACTCAGGATAAAGGACAATAACTTGTTAAAGTATCATGTGATAAGCTTGATCTGACAGTGTGAAGAAATTATCTCCAAGCTGTTCTCGCGTATCATTCTGCCAGCAGCAGCAGGCTAGTTCAAGAGTATCGAAAAGTGCAAATCAGTACTGAAATGTGCAGTAAAATATGGCTTAAGTCGTCGGAATTTGAAATGATAACTATTTAGAAAAAAAAATTTGTCTCACAGGAGCAACAAAGTAACTGGAAGATAAGAAAAGCGAAGGTGGCAAGAAGAAGCGATTGGCCAGTGGCGACAACCACTGACATGGAAGATTATAGCGATGAGGCTGGCGGCTTCAGGCGACGCATCAAAGGAGGTGGAGAATCGGGAAAGAGAAAGCGATGTACTTAATATTTTAAAGTAAATTTTGAATTTCTATTGTTTTATTTCGCTGTGTTAAAATTCAGATTCCACATTTGGAATCGGTGCTATGCGAGAGGAGGAAGCAACGCAGAGTGACTGATATGCCAACGGCTTTTAAAAACCTGAAATTCCTCCCCAGAAAGAATCTGAAGCAGAATTAGTAGCGGTAATTGATCCAGGTATTATTAAAATAACACTTGTCCGCGCGAGTACAGGAAAGTCAAAAAACTGGAATGAAAAAAATATTACAGCTGTATTTTGACTTCTGAAAAATTGTTAAACTGAACCAATTTACAGGCAACAGTTATTCGGTTAAGGAGTTAAGAGTTTAAATTTGCTGGACTTGAATGTTGTTTTAATAATTCCTCTAAATTTGTAAAGAAAACACCTACTGAGAAGTAAACATAAAAATATATCCAAGGCTAGTTGAAGATTATAGATTTTTTGTATTTATTGAAATTTTCTGAAGAAACCGGGATAAGTGTTTACCTGTTTGCTGTACGTGTTGTTCTTAGAAATTACCTGTCGGTGACCCGATCCCGGTGGCATGGCCTTCCTTGTATAATTTCCTTCAACGAGGCAGAGGATCTCTAGGATGGGTAAATGCTTCCGTTTAAATAAAAAAATCATAGAAATCGTCATAATTTTTACTCGTTATTTATTTCTATACAAATAAAACTGTACAAGTAAACTTTTAAATTATTATTTTATACCATTTTTTTAAATTTTACTCAATAAACTTTTTACAAAAGTGAAAACTATTAACAGTTTTTTCCACATCCTCATTTTTCCTGCAGTAATTTCCTTACATAACCCGTCACAAAAAAACGAAACGCTAGCGGACTGTCTTAACTCGGGAAACGTACTAACTTACAATTGTCTGTCAATCGATAACTCTGTGTTTTATCTTTCTTTTCTTAAGCCCGGCAAACGGATCCTTTGCCTCTCTCACGGTGCGATACTCTCGAGACGTGCATTCTTACAATAATAAATGCCGGAGATTTTTTTATTTCTTAACATCGTGTCGGTCTCTCTTCGATCTTGCGGCAAATACTTAACGCTAATATTTCTATTCGAGGCGGAAATTAAGGCATTTATAATATTAATAATTATCTTTGCTTGAATGGAACGGCGACACGCGAACGCGCGTTTAGAAGTAACGCGTTCGCTGATCACAGATGCGGTTCTATTATAATGGCAATATAAATTGGAGGCACTCCGGGTATCCGAAGATTGAAGGCAGACCACGACTTAAATCATATTATACATATAATTAATACGACCGATTCGTTCAACAGCCTACATATACAATATTATGCGATAATGAGCTGTGTCTTTAGTAGGTCCTAGTGCGTATCTCAGAAAGTCTGAGAGGGTTAAACTAACTCTTTCACTGCATTTTTAACCCTCAAGTGGTACGTATATGTCATTGAATATTTTGTTTGACAGAATTTTTATTTATGTGTACATACCTCATACGGGTACTCAGTTAAATGAAAATTTTGGTTTTGTTTTATTCGAATGTTTATTCGAACCTATATACATTTTTTTTGTTTACCTACATTTTGTTTTAGACCAAAATTTAAAATTTATGCTAGATTGTCATAGAGCTGTTTGACTATTGCACAAAAAACTAGTCTGCAGATTGTTTTTTTTTTACTCCTTTTTTTTGCTTCCTACTGATTTGTTGTGAACGTTAAGACTACTTTAACGTTAGAAGTTGCTTTATTTTCGTTAATATAAGGCATGTTAATATGCTGAGAAAAAAACAAATGAAAACATTACAATAATACTAAAAATAACTTTATATTATATAGCAATGCTACACAAAATTTATTTGCCATTTTTTAAAAAATTGACGATGGCCAGAATGAAATATGAATGATTTATTGACTTTTTTTTTTTACATAGATCCAAAGCCGTTCCGCAGCATAACAAAAGCCACAGCAATCCAAATTTAATAGAATAGGAGAGACAATATTGCTGAACTAGGTCTCCACAGCTCATACTTCAACAGCAACAACCTAAACTGGCAGAATATACCTGGACACAAGTGCTAATAGAAAAGCACTGTCATGAAAAAAAAATTAAAGTTACTGAAACTAAGCAGGAACCAGCTATGCATATTTACAAGACTCCTATGTGTAAGTTGAATAAGCATCTACATCGAATGGGACTATTTGAGACTGACTCCTACGCAGATTCTGCCTTGAGGAAGAGACATCACTCCAGTCTTTGTGTGAGTGTGGACCGCTAATGCGGCCAAAGAGTCAACACTTACGAAGACAAGTTCTGGACCCAATTAAGATCAAATAAATCATTCTCTCAAAGATACTGGAGTATGCAGAAAGCACTGATCTCAGGTACAACTGTAAGCAAAAGGAGGCACAAAAGATCTACAGAGGTCGCAGTACACCTGGCACCTGGACTTCAAAGGCCCAGACTTCAACGCATCTAATTAAATCTAAAAATGTTCTTTTTGAACACACAATAATATTGCACAACATTGTGTATACTGCACAAGTATTGAATAAAGACTGTGCGTGTTTGAAATTAATTGTGCAATGTTGAATAATTTGTAAGTGTAGGTATAATATTGCACACTGAATTATTGTCAGTTCAGTTACCATCGAGTCACCATGGCGAAGTGCAATGAAAACCGCCCATTTAATGTCGAATTTTTGCAATAATGTCAACATCCAGCTTTATGGAAAGTTAAAAGTACTGATATAATAATGATAGAAACCTAAAGAATTATGCATTTAAGGTGTTAATTGAAAAATATAGAGACCAATTCCGCAGAATTTGGTTCTTTTATGGATAAAAAATATAAAATAATTGCCTGATATTATTTTCGCTTTCGGGCCATCTCTGCTCTGCGAATCCTGATTTCAAACTAGTTGCTATTGCACAAAAATATCATTTGTGTTAAAAATGCGCAAAATAATATTGCACAATATTATTGTAGATGTAGGGGGCCCTTTAGATTTATTTTTTCCAATCAGAGTAAAAATTCTGTAATACAGCCAACCAGCACTTCAACAAAATAATATTTGTTTGATTTAAAATAATGTGAATGGGTTTCATTTACACTATACATCTAGGAGATGTGTGCGTACCAGTCAAGGATTAAATTTTGATGAGATACATTTGTAATAAAAGAGTCCGATTTTTTTTTCAGTGGGCCCCTCATACGTTTCAAAACGTAAACGCAGAAAGCACGCAACAACTTTAAAACAACTTAACCATTTAATTAAGTTTATAAAGTATGTTTGAGGAATCACAGTGTAAAAATCAAACCATAGCACAGTTTTTCACAAAGATAAAAATAAGTACATTATAAAATCACCGCAGTTACTAAAAAATTATAGCAGTGAAAGAGTCAGGTACTGTTAAATTTCACCGATAATCGCAAAAGAATGAAAAATACGCACTAGCCCCGCCCCACAAATCCATCATGACTTATCTGCTATTTTTCAAACACCGAGACGAACCGTTAAACAGTTTTCCACAATTGGAGAAAGTCATCGCGCAGCGACGTCATTCGAGAAAGAAATTTGATATAGATAAAAAAATACTCCAAATAACGCAATATAAATGATACATACCAATATTTAAAACTTAGCGAATATTTAAAAATACAAAAAAAAAGTATTGCGCATATTTGGTTTTCATCGACGGATCGGAATATTTCATCGACCTTAGGCACAGCTCGTGCGATCGAAGCTCGCGATTTCCGCTCCGCAATCTCGAAGCTTCGAAAGTCCGTGCATTAATTTAATTACAATAAGGAAATTATTTGAACATTTGGTTTTCACGGGCTCGCAAAGCTTGTCGATAGCGTGCAGATTAGTGTTGCATCGAAGTTTCCAACTATTCAGCCTTATTTTACATGTCAAAGTTAACTGTCTCGAATTTTGACTAGGTGGTTAATATGTGGAGAAATTAAACTTGAATTGTTTTTATAAAATCTGAAAAGTAGGACAAAATAATTGCCAAATTGCCGAATATTCGGTGCAACACTATTGCAGATGCCAATTTTTTTATACAAATAAGTATTACAAAATATACACCGTAATATCACAATGAGAACGAAGATCTGGCAGTTTCCCGTTTGCCACCGCTTCTCGCTCGCAAACGAAGACCCCGCGGAAAATTTAAAAAAATGGAACAAAATTTTCACCGGGGCTCCCGTCTTGCGAGACACCCAAAACAAAAAAGTAAAACACGAAAATGCGCGTGCACGCTCCCACACTTCGATAGTCTACCGCGCCACGCTCAAACGCTACGCTAGTTATGTATATTATCACGGTCGCAAGTCGCACAAACGCACTCAGTTTAGCTCCCGATCTTCTAAGTACCTGTACTCAAAAGTGAAGCCCTCCTTCTTGCGCTGGCCCCATTTCTCGTAGTCAAAGTATATGTATGTGCCCTGGAAAGATATTGTAGATATTAGATTTTTTATATATATAAAGGGGTGTCATTTTTAATAAGAACTACGTCTACACAGAAAATACACATTCTAAAATTCTGAAATTCTTTAGAAAAACAATAAAGAGTGGTTTTGTTATTAATAGTAGTCGGTCGTTTAGTCGAAAACACTATTATATTCGCAGTAAAAAAAAAAACCTTGAAATTGTTAAATTGATGGTTGAATCAGCGTGGATTAAAAATTAATCTTCTAAATCCTGTTACTTCATTTTTGAAACCAAATAAGCGAGAATTAAAATCGTCAGTGCTTTCCAGCATCTTCGCAATTCTTGTCCAATCTTCTTACTCTCTGTGGCTCGAAACCTTGGTATTTTCTTCAAATCGAATCTCTGATCCGAGAAACAAGTTCAGCAAAGGAGTTAATTGGGGGTTTCTCACCTCAGAGCCCTGTACATAATATGAGACTCCCTCAGTGGCAGGGTCTGAATCAGAATCATTTTGACTAAGGCGACTGCGTGAATGGTATCTGTATGGAAAAACTGAACGGAGACTACAAAGACTGCAAAATGCCTATGCTTGGTTATGTTCCACTTTCCTTTCTCGACATCGTGTCTCTCCTTTCCTCGCACGAGCATCTTTGCTTAACATGAGACAGCGTCGGCAACTCCACCCTGTCTCTTATGTGCTGAAGCTCGTGCAATGCAAAGAACCTCGTTACTTCTATTCCAGGATGTCTCGGTTCCGGGATGTTCATTTACATCTCACCCGTGCCCGTTACCATCTTGCCCAAAGACGCAAAATGATTTTGTTCAACGATTGTGTGGATTCGGCTGGGAGTGGCTTTGCTAGATCTATCGATTCCTGCATTCAAACTTGCTTATAATAAAGGCCTCCTAGGTGAGAACAATTAATAGAAGCCAATTTACCTTTTTCCCTTTTGTTTTATGTAGTAATATTTATTTTCCCTTCTTTATATTCAACCTATTAATTACATACTAGCCTAATATTATATACCAATACTTTGTGTATTGTTTGCGCTTCTTATACTGGTATATCCTATAAACCAGACATACAGTCTGAGGATATTACTACTTGCATTGTGTGTGTGATTTGACCAGGCAACTCTTGTCAGGTGTCGTTTCGAGATTTCAATTTCTGTTATACACTTCACTTTAACGACATATCCAGTAATCCGGCACTAAATGAATGAGTGCTGCAGCGAAAAACTAAGTACCGGTTTAGAGTACGCGCCGACTAAAGACACAAAAGCACTAAAAAACTATGACTGAGAACAATAGGAAGTATCAAAAGAGTACATATATCAATAAAAGACATTTTGTATGTACATGTATTATTTTACCCATAATTTCATACATTCCAGTTATCCGTCACTCCTTGTTTTTTAATAGTGCCAGATTTGTGAGACTACTGTATTATTAAAATTCACAGTATGAAAGAGGAATTCAACATTTGGCCAAAGGTTTTTGCAAAAATAATTCATTAAGGTAAAACAATATGTATACCAATGTTTTTGGTTATTTTGTTTCTATGAATATTAAGGAATCTTTAACTATAAAAGGCCAAAATACCATAATGTTTTACATGTTCTTGCGATGCATTATATTCATAAACAAAAAGCAACAAAAGCAAGTGTATAACAAAAAGCATAGATATCTCAAGTGTTTCATATTCTTTGATTCCAATAAATTATTTTTGCAAAATTTTCAACATTTTGGCCAAATTTTGAATTCTTTTTATTCAAAGTTTTTTTTTGCGATATAATGACTACTATTCACCATCAAGCCACTCTTTATCAAATGCTTAATTTGTTTCAGTAATAAATGTAGTGTGCTTCAGTAATAAATGCTTAATGTGTAGTTTATGTGTAAATAAAGTTTTTGGTATAAATAGTAGAATGGTAGAAATAGTAGAATAGTTTGGTAGATTGGTAAAAATGGTAGAAGACTGAGTCCCTGAAATTGGCCCCTTAACTCGATATTTTTTATTCCAATCTGACACATGCAAGCAATAACTAACTTTAGTGACAATAAGTTATCAGCATTTGTTTGTTATTTTGTTCAATAGCTGCCATTGTCCACCACTGTTGAACGTACAGTTTTATAGGAGAGTAACATTCTGAAGGACCACAACTCAAAGTAAACAAGTACTGCAACTTGGTAGACCAGATAGTGAGAAACAGATTCAAGATTGATCTCTTCGCCGTGGAAGTCGGAGCAAGAGGATTACCAGCGAAGTCACTCTACAGTCTCTTCAAGAATCTAGGCCTGCCAAGATCGGCGCTGAGCTTGTATATGGAGAGCTTCAAAAGCGTCACTGGAGGTACAGTGACGCTACGCTACAGATCCTACAGAATTTGGATCAGTAGAGAGATGGAGGTCGCGGGCGTGACTGGTGGTTCTTCGCGTCCTAGCCATCGCAGACTAACTGATGAGGGCTTGTAGCGAGCCAAAACGTCACGCGCGCTGGAGAACTGTAGAGTGGCCGCTCACTAATACCATCCTCATCTGACACCCTCCTATACTGCCAATGGGCCAGGATATGTTCGGTGATGCCATTGTAAGCTGAGTTGAACACTTTCTGTGTTCTTAGTGAAAAAAACCACCCAAGTTCTTAGTGAAATACTTTCGTTTGTTTGCCATTTTAGAATAAGATGTACGAAAACTTTCTGGAGATTCATCCGCCTTTAATGCATTCTTTCTTAAACACTCTAGAGCCGTCCGCCTGCGACAGGTTAAAACGCATAAAAGTATAATGGAAAATATCATATATCATACTCAGTAAGTACTGGCAAACAAAATTGTTTGCCATTTTAGCAGGGGTATGAAATCACAATCTAAAATGCGAAATCATCATACCAAATGTGATGTCCTCTACAGAATTTGTCGCCGGCGAAGCTGCATTCGAGAGTATTTTTAAGTGTCATAGAAAGCATAGATCCCCACCTGTTCGTACTCTTCATTGATGATCTTGGGCTCCTCGTGTCTCTGAAACCACATCATGTACTTGGTGTGAAACCTCCAGCTCTGCTTTTTCAGAGCCTTAGCGGCGAGATACTGCGCTTTCGTGCCCTCCATGTAGTAAAACACAAAAAACAGTGTCTCCGTCGAGAGACGCTGAAAAAACTCCACCGCGTCTGAATGAGGAAGTGGTTGCTGCAAACAAATATAAAGAGACACTGTTAATTATAATTTCTCACAGAATCGTCACAACTACCTGGTTTTTGCTCCTCAATTATGTCCAGATTTTATCTTCTTAACCAGACACGACGACCTACCCCGATTTAAATATTAATCGCGCATTGAACTCTTATTAGAGTCCAGAAAAAATGCGTGGGTTGGGTGACCTTTTATAACCATTCTCCATCCAAAATAAGATAGTTGGGAAAATGGCAATGACTGGCAGTAGCAGCCAGCAAGAAGAATCTTTTTTGACTGAGAAAATAAAAGAATTATTTAATTTATACCAACAAATCCAAATAAAATGAACTATTTTATTGTTTTATTGTGTATAATTTGTTGTTTTTAACTTTATATTGTTTATATATTATTTTTATTGTTTATAATTTACTAATTCATTTGTGGTTTTTAATTTTTTATTCCAACAATGACATACGCAATGACACCGAACTCTCAATGGATGTATATGTTGGGTTTATATTATTCTTTGAAGGAAAATATTATTATTAGGAGAGAAAACCAAAGGAATAATCATGAACATCTGGAAAACCCAAATGAATCATGTGCAAAATGCACAAAAAAATATATATTTGTTACAACACAGCCTGCACCTTCTCACTCTGTATCTAAAAGTGCCACTGACATAAAAGATGGCCGGACAACCCTCATCGCCCCTTTTTATTTCCAAAAAACCGTAATGCAATATCATGGCTTTAAAACACTCTTAGCCCGAAGACATTTTAACACAAATATGTAACAGTGAATAAAGTTGTTGGAAAATCATTGCATGCGATGCAAGGAAGTGTAACTGCTAGAGTGCCCACTTCTGACCACTCGGAGTATAAAAATACCATCAAGAATGTCATTTTAATTAATTCTCATAGCTTTAAATTATACTTAAATAAATTTCCTTGCTCTTTATATAGTTGTAATCTTGTCGTTGCGCTTTCAATTTTTTAATTGGCCTTTTGGTAAATTGCTGCTGTATCACTCTGAAAAATCTGTTTTGTGATATTTCAAGTATTTTGGGGTTTTTAGTCTATTATAAATCCAACAAACAGCTTTGCGATTTAACACTGAAAAACCATAGCGGATTTTAGTCCTGTATATTATTGTGCTGTCAGAACAGTTATCATGTGGCAATGCACATCATTGGACATAGTGAATATCGGTAGTTAGTAAGTGAGTCAATTATGCGGGTCAAATTAAAATGATAAATGGTTTTTTGTTGTTCCTGTAAAGTTATTCTTATTAAAGCAATTTTTTTGGAGGCCGCCAATTGCTACCAAAATTGGATAAAGCAACACTACAGCCTTTAAACCCAATTATATAATTATTTCTCTCTCGAATAAGGTTAAAGAACTTGACCTCTCCATCGACAAACATCTCTTCTGGCAACCACAAGTTAACGAGGTAAGTTGCACAATATTCGCTAGGTCTTCTCTATAGGTGCTTAGTTAGTTAGTTAGTTTTACTGGGTTGTCATCTGATTGGCCTCATCTTGGCCTCTTGATTGGGCCAATGTACGTAGCTCATGTTTCGTTGTTACTCCAACCAACCCAGGCTGTCCCAGAAGGTCAGCAACCTGTTTGGGTTGCTATAGGCCTCCGGGACAGATGCTGGGGATTGAAGAATTTGTGCCCGTTGCTCTGCCACGCTTCTGCATTCCATAAGCACATGCTGTGGCGTTTCTTCTTCCTCCATGCATCCTCTGCATAGAGGGCTGTCTGTCACACCTATTGTAAATAAGTGTTTGTTTAGGGGGCAGTGGCCTGTCATAGTGCCTATGACTATTCAGATTTTGTCCCTTTTTAATCTAGTGAGGTTGCGGGCAAGTTTATTATTTAGGTAATTATTTTATTATGCGTTTAGGATGGATATTTTTAAGTATTATTCGCGGAATTTATTAAAGACACTTTTTAAAACCTAGTTTAATTTGTAGCTACCTAGTTTAATAGGTATTATTAGTAAATTTTATATTATTAGATTTCAAGAAAAATCTTGTAAATTGTCATCAACGAATAGTATTTTTTTTTGTGATAATTTTGTTTGTCGCTAGAATCTGATGACCCCTTCTTTGATATTTTTAAAATACCACAAGCCATTGGCAAATTGGTACGCTTGCCTTAGTACGGGCCTAGGCCTAGTTAGGCGGCTTTGATTCAATGATTATACATACTTAACTGCGGTGCTCTCTATTTTGCTACTGTTTGCAAAGAATATGTAATATATACTGCAATTATTAATATTGTGCATTTCCCTAAATAAATAAATAAATAAAATAGAGCAGCATTTTCAGGAAAAATGGAATTCCAGCATGATAGCGGACTACTGTTTTATACATGCAAATACAATCCTAAGATGAGGGAAAAACATACTACGTGGAATTTTTATTTTTAAAGTGATTTCTTTGCGTTTATTTCTTAAGTATTTTTTTTATATAGGGCCCGTAGGACCCAACCCCCTCCCCCGCCGAAATTCTAAAAAAAAAAGCGATTATAATAATCTAAATCTACGTTATATAATAATAAAAATACGATTATAATCAACTGAAATGTCAAGAATTTTGTGAATTTGTTATCGAATTAAAATTCTGATTATCAAATTCACAAAATTTTTTACATTTCGGTTTAAATAGATACAATTTGCCCATTTCTTTGATTTCTAAAATTCTTAATATGTCGACGATTAATTATGCTGATTAGTAGTAATTATAGGTATAGTGTTTCATATAATAAGAATGATTAAAAAAAAACTTAATTTATCTTTCTGATTGAAGGACATTTATCTATTGATTGTTATTTGCTTCACAATTAAAATATGAAATATTGGAATTGATGAGTTTTCTTGCATTCTATTCGTTTGAATGTTTTTAAGATTCTATGCAAACAAAATTGACTACAACTGAAACAAATACGATGATTTCGGCGACTTGTGGGAAAAAGTAGATAAATTGGGCCATCTTGCTCCATACTTCCATTATGAGAGAGCTGAATATAAATGGTGGTGTCAAAAATGTCAAAATATCAGGACTCGAGAAAGATGGCGAGGTTTTGACAGTTTTGGAAGTTTGTGATACGAGCAAATTTCCAGCCATCAAATATCTATTTGAAACAGTTTTGGCGATCCTCCCGGTCACAACGGCAAGTGTGGAGATGTCATTTTCGATACTGGAGAAAATCAAAACCTTCATTTGAAACTCAACGGGCAACGAGAGACACAATGCACTCGCCGTACTTTCAATCCATGGGGACTTAAGTCTTGATCCGAATAAGGTTCTTGAGATTATAACATCAGCAAAGAAACTCGAAGATTAAAATTTTAAGTTTTTTTACTTCGATCAACCTTATTTGATTGACAGTAAGCATGTATGCGCGTAATTGACAATGAAAATACACAGAAGATAATAATTTAATTAATTCTACT
>JAOPUG010000384.1:25250477-25263035 GCA_027564375.1 Micropterix facetella | reverse complement strand
ACATATTCATATTATTATATATAATTTATTTTATCTGTCGCTGGCGAAACCACGGTTATTGAAGTAGAATCTCTCTCCCACTATTCACTGTGTTAATTGTTTAAAACGGTCGGCAACTGTCATTTTGGCGTTGGTGACAGTTGGATGTTGTGTTGTGGCCTCGCGTTCGCGCGAGACACGCGCGAGACACGCCCGGCGACGCGACGCTGACGGTCGCAAGTGCATTCGCGTACTGAAAACTGAAAATCGCCAAGCGCCCGCTCTCTGTTCGGTGTCTGGGGGCGCAACAAGCTAAAAGGGGATAGGTACAGTCCAATACAGAATATATAAATTCGCAAGGCGCAGGTCGGAAGCGATTCAATTCTGCTGAAGGGCGAGAATATCCAACGCGTTTTCAAGAGAAGATACTATGTACTACTAGTATAATATATAATACAACGCTGCAAGTAACCCTGTTGCACCGTCCGCAGTCCCGGGACAACTGACATTGATTTCTCTATTCCTGCACAGGCACATAATACAAGGTATACAACATGAGTGATCGCGGGTAGTCAACAAGTTTGCATATGGGCAAATTCAAACTCGATCGGATACAAAATGTTTTCGGTAAATTTATTACGCCACTCAATTTGTACACGAAAAAGACCTCGACTTCATACGACAACGACAAACTCTTACAACTAACCCTATCATTGTGTTAATATGTATGTGTGTGTAATATGTGTATAAGTGTATTATTGCATTTGATCGACAGAATTCAAATGTAATTGTAATTTTATCCCAAATTACCGTTGAGATAAAATTAACGCAAGTAATTCTGTCGGCCATATGCAATAAGCCATACATTTACACATATGTCACACACACGTACACACAAACACTTCATAGTAGGGTTGTTTGTAACAGATTGTCCGTTGGGATAAAATTAACGGAATTAATTTTGTCGGTCAAATGCAAAAACAAGACACGCGTTACACACACACATACATATAAACACTTCATAGTTGGTTGTAAGAGATTGTCTTATGATAATAAACCCGTCCATTGAAAAATTTCACAATAAAGAGTAGAACCAAACGAACTAACTTGCAAATTACCTTTTTCGCACGTCATGTAGTTTTATGTTTTAAAAACGTTGTTAATACAAAGTTTGCAGCTTCGAAAGAAATGTTTGAGCCGCGCAATGCCCAAATAAAAGCGATTCAAATCACATTAGCACCCGTTTCGGCGATATTGCAACCGCCGTTGTCCAGGGTTCTAACTCCCCCCCCCCCCCCACCGATGTTCCCAGGTTCCCGAGGTTCTACCCTGGGAAACGGCGATTGTAACATCGCCGAAACGTAGAGTGCTAAAAACTTCAAAATCGTTTAATCTCATGTATAATGTCAAACAACCGCGATAGTCTTAGATTAAAATTGTGGCATTTTTGTATTTTGCCATTTTTGAGGTAACAATTGGGCCTACGGGTGTCCTTTCGACCACATATCTAAACAATTATAAAACGAAGCTCCAAAAATCGTCCTGTCTGTTTGGTCACGCCAAACTCAAGACCCACTAGACGGATTTGGTTTTTACCGTTCGCTAGAGCGTCTTTCAGGGGAGGTTTGCGTGTAATTCCATCAATATATCTAAAAATGGGGCTAAAAAGTAGCAAGTTAAGCCCCAAATTGTTAACCCCCCAAAAAGCGTCTCTCTGTCTGACTGTTTGATCGCGCCAATCTCAAGAACCACCAGATGGATTTTGATACTGTTTTCGGATTTTGTTCATTAGAGAATCTTTTGTGAAAGGTTTATGTGTAATACCATCAATAAATCTAAAAAGGGGGCTCAACAGCATGCCAAGATAAGTGTTAAGTGGATTAAAATAGGCGCGCGTTCTGGCCGGCTCTTAAATTTGGTTAAACTCAAGAACGGCTTTAATTTATTTTTCGAACTCAGATTCTAATTTATTTTTAGCTGTTGACTATGTAGGAAGGTTTCGAGAAAGATTAAATTATAAATAATATCACTATCCATATAAAGAGGACTCAGCACTGAGAGTTAAATTAATTAAAGCGATAGAAAACGACCATGTGTGCCTGCGATTTATAAAC
Source organism: Micropterix facetella (assembly GCA_027564375.1). Lineage (NCBI taxonomy): Eukaryota > Metazoa > Arthropoda > Insecta > Lepidoptera > Micropterigidae > Micropterix > Micropterix facetella. The sequence continues at coordinate 25,260,942 of JAOPUG010000384.1, read as the reverse complement.
TTATAACTTAAGGAGCCGCTGTTGGCTAAATAAAGCGGAGTGATATGCCAAGGGAAACACCGGCGGGCCGTAATACTACGAAAGCCTATTATTTCTTGCGCGGAGATACCATTCTTACGGCGAGTGAAACAGCATCAGGACGCAATAAGCCGAAATGAAAGACTATTATTTATTTATCTAGCGTCTGTCTTGTCGTCTTGGATAGGTATCCCGCAGAAGTCAAGTATAGCCATGGTGTTCAGACGCAGGCGCCGCCACGGGTCCCAGTGAAAGGCGCTTACATATCTCTCAAACAGTGAAAAACTGACATTTTTGCAGTCAAATTTAAATGACTCCCGCGTGCATTTAAACATTAATAAAAAATATGAGTCTTGTAGCAAATTTCTTAATCATTAATTACATAATGCGAACTTGCAATAATTTGAATGTTTTCTGCATACAAATAAATAAACGCTGAAGTCATCACCTTTTTGTATTTTGCATTTTTCTCGGAATCTGTAGATGCAAACAACTTGAAACTATATTGGTAAGATGCATCAAGTGAATGAATAAAATGTGATGAAGCCATATTTTTCATTCTTTTCATTTTTTCATTATAATCTTTCAAAAAACCAAAACATATTTGTCATGTGCAATTTCAGAAGAATGGCAACACCGCGCAAACAATAATAGTCGTTCGGTGTATTGTTTTCCGCTGGAGTATCGCTTGATAAATCATTCCGCTTAGTGTAGCTGATAGCGGCGCCTTAACTGTTATAAACAACTTCTGATTACCTACACTCAAATACGGTAATAACAAACCTTTTCAATGTCGCTATTTCATTCTCTTCAAATTTGTTTGGATACATCCGAGACTAATAAAGGGTATTTTTTTAGAGGAGATAAAACACAGAACATGTTTTAAATATACATGAAATTAACTTTATTTGACAGATAATTTTATGGCATTAATGTTTGAATATGATCCGCGGCTGGCGCGTATACATGGCGTAATCTGAAGGTCCAATTTTCACACACTCTTCGCAGTAAATCAGGCTGTATTTCAGCAATAAATAACGCGTCGAATGTTGGATTCCAAGTGTTCAATTGCTTCTGGTTTATCGGCGTAGACATGCGACTTTACATATCCCCAGAGAAAATAATCTAATGGCGTAAAATCGCAAGAAAGAGGTGGCCAGTTAACATACGACAGGTCCATTTCGTGAAATTAATGGTGCGTCAAATGTTTCTTTTAGTAAATTAATTAGCCACATACTGTGTAGTATGTGGCCCCGTCCTGCTGAAACCACATGTCTACAACATTAATGCCTTCCAATTGAGGCACGAAAAAAGTAGTAATCATGTCTCTGTACCGCTCACTGTTGACTGTCACGTTCTGATCATCATCATTGCTGGAGATGTATGGACCGATCATTCCACCGGCACATAAAGCGCACCAAACGGTGAGTTTTTCTGGATGTAATGCTGTTTCGCAATGACTTGTGGATAATCATCGCTCCAACAAATGCAACTGTTCTGCTTATTTACATAGCTATTTAACCAAAAGTGTGATTCATCACTGAACAAATGGATCAATAACAATGTTTCCTTCGGCCCACCCACCAGCTGTACGGCGCGAACGATGATCGTCTGGCTTCAATTCCGGTACAAGTTGAATCTTGTAAGCATGCAAACCAAGAACTTTACGGAAAACTTTCCATAAAGTGGATGGACACAAGTTTAGTTGTTGAGCACGATGACGAATTGACACATTTGGATCATCATCAACACTACGTTGCACACCATCAATCATTTGTTGTGTGCGCAGTGTACGACGTCTTACGGGAAGCGTATTATCGTTTAGAGTAAACATATTGCGAAAACGACCCATAGTTTCTCGAATTAATCGCTTTGATGGACGATTATGAGCACTATAAAATGCATGTAATGTCCGATGATCTTCTCGAATAGAACCATTTTTTTCGTAATAAATTTGAACAATTCTCAAACCTTGCTCTGGCGTAAGTCTTTACATGATGAATTGCCAAACAAAACTAACCTCAAAACAACCGTATCACAGAAAACAGTGTCGCCAATGAAAATTTCTCCGCCTCTAAAAAAACACTCGTTATAACCATTATTATAGTAGACCAATTGTAGTCAAGGAGACCTATCGAAATTGTATGTATATTTATTATGACTTGTAACTTATATTTTGATATCATTTGTTTTTTTTTAATCTGTCCAAGAATCTAATGAGTTTGATAAATATATAGGTACATCGCGTTGTGATTAATTTGCAGAAGGGTAATATAGAGCCGCCTCGCTTGCTCTCCTCAGAGGAGGCGCAACAAGTAAAAGAGACAGACTGATATGATGGTGTCATTGACGCAATACATAATATTGCTGCAACAACAGCTAGTGCTACCGGGAAACATGACATATTGATTTCTGATTCGTCTCCCAGTTTACAGAGAACATCGAGTAATCAACAGGTTCGCCTGCCGACCCATGTCTCATAAAAGATGAGCTATTACACATCTAGAAATATCTAGCAAATATTAAATGTGTTTTCACACTAGTAATAATTAACGTTTAGAACACTTGAAAGTAGTGATTTTGAAAAAGTAACAAAGTGACGTACCTATTAAATATATGTGAAAACTAAACGTCTATTAAACTAAACGTCTAGACTATGAATTTGTTATAGTGAAATAAATTCATCAACTCTTTATATCCTATTTGAAAAATAAAATTAGGTGCATTTTGTTGATTACATTTTCACCGCAAAACGAGTGCAAAAAAGATAAGACCTAGATGATAAGAAGAAGAAGACAAGAGAAAGGTAATATATCAATGAATAATTGATATTAAATTAAAAAAAATACTGCAAAATATTCCTAAAAATAGTCTACATTTGAAACCGCAATAGAAAGCGGTTTTCTTTTGTCTGAATGTTATCACTTTTTTTTCCCATAACACATACATACCATGGGATTTTATAGATTTCTTAACCGAAATAAAATAACCTTTTTTAAAATATATACAAGAGTATGAATAATGAGAATGAGACTGAAAAATTGCACTGTATTTTTAAAGATTTTCTAGTTTTTAATATATTTGAATTATTATTTGTTTTATTAATTTATTAAAATGTATCAAACTGTACATACATTAATTAAACTATTATAGCGCGTATTATAATTTCAGTTTGACAATACTAAGAGTAGTGGTTCCTGCTGTAAATATATAAATTAAAAGACGACCACTGCATTGTAAGATATCACTTCTAAATCGACAACTCACTACGTTGGAGATCCAACAACGTCTCAGGGACATGCGTCATGTGGCAGTTCGCAAGTGGACAAGGAGGTGTAGGCTGGACTAAGCGAATTTGATTACTAATTGTCCTGCTTCATGTCCACAACAGGACGCAGCTCATCGAAACGCTCGTTTTTTTATTTGCCCGAGAGCGCCTCAAACCAACACTGGACTAGTGATCTTCGATTTTATTCAGGGATTTCTAATTCAGAGTGAAGTGTTTCGATTTTATAGCTCGTCAGCGTGGTGGGTACTGGATCTATGGTATTGGAAGGTGTCACGGGTGAACCCGCTACGGGTGCATGATACGGGTGAACCCGCCGACCATGGATGTTATATCGAAATCTATCGTTTTCTCGCCCAGAGACGACCGCAAGGACTTCGTGGACGAAGACGATCTACTTATCCAGTTCCGCCTCAGCCCGGGAGAGTCCAACTCCTCACCGCAAGACACTGGGAAATATGGTATAGGTTGGTACGCTACAGTCTGCCGAAACAAAGCCTATTTACTCCCTTGAACTCAGAGTCGACCATCGACACGTCTTACGATGTACCCGGTAGTTTCCCGAAGAATCTTTCACTTCAATTAATCTATTGACACCCAAGATGGCGCAAGTACTGTCTGTGGCAATTGGCTAGTAGTGAGACGGATGGCCAGACAGGGGCGCCGCAATCCCGTCTGCGATCTCGCCATCCGCCGCCTTGCGCAATTGAAATTCCACATTTCCTAGTCGGCGCCGGCGCTTTTATGATATCGACGCGAGACGTCGCGATCGCTATCTGTATTCACTGTCGGATTGACGGTAAGTAGCTTTTATCCAATTACGTTATCATCAATTTTTCGTTAAGCGAACTCAATTTTTCTTTAACTTTACCGAGGAGAGGCTCGAACAAGCTAGAAACCCAGAACAAAAATATGAAAGTTTCTCAAGACGATTATAAAAAGATTAAGACCTACACCGAGAAAAAAGACTTAAGCTCCTTAATTAACAATCTTGCTGAATAAAATAACGACCAAACAAGGACACTGATTTCGACAAGACATGAGACCATGATCGATAATGTATGAGGCATAATGGTGCATGACCATTTCTGCATCTCTGCACTAAACTGACTGCCTTTATGTAGCATTATTGTAAAGCCACTGTGGTGCAGTGAGCCAATACTTTTTCTATCCTGTCCTGCCAATAATTTTCAATCGTATCACCTTTAAACCCATCAAATCAGAGTGTAGCATCATTGCGATAGTGTTACTGTAATGCCATATCACCATGCTTTTTTAACAGTCTTTCCAAGGGCATTCACCTTTATTGAACCAACTAGCCAAGTAAGATGACCAGTTAAGGGGTACCAATTGGTACTAGCAAACCTGCCACCCCAGGCATTCAGTTATAACGACTGTTGTCATCCTTTCTTCCGTGGGAGGAACCCAATGACTTTGGACAAACACAGTCCACAGTCAAACTACGCCATCATCCCGTAAGAGTGCAACGCCTTACAGCGAAGCACTGCGAAGTACCACCAAGTTGGCTTACTCGCACCCTTACTACCAGATTTGGGCGGATTTCTACATCCTCCAATTTGGTCACAGGTCACAGGTCGCTTGCGCGGCCCCTCGCTGACATTAGCGGTAATTCTGAAGCGCCTTCTCCCGTAAAGGTCACTCGGAATCGGGTGGCCAACAGATCGTTTCTACAGTAGGTAACGCCAGGTCAACAAATAACACTCGCTTCTAAGAAAACGTCCCAGGTTATTCGCTGGATTGATCAAGCGATTAGCGGACGCAGACCAGTGCTCAAACCGCTCAGTTTCGGCCGAGGGGTTCCGCCGGATCCGCACTTCCGATTCCAATAGTCCGATTCGACAGACTACAGGTTACAGCATCAGGCAGAGTTCACAGTGGCCCTTCCAGGTTAAGTCCCTCTTCGAGGAAGCTACGATACAAGAGCTGAACCGTGAGTCGGACCGACCAAAGCTACAAAAATAGGCCACCAGGCTCAAGCTGGACGGAAACATTACGAGAAAGGTGACCGTATTGGATACGTTCAACAACGATACTATAAACTACTATATTGTTCGAGTTCGATCGATCGACATTATGCTTTGAAATAAAGATCTTGCCATCCATTAACGCGAGACAAAACTAGACTCATGAGTAAGAGTAAGCTGACTGCCAGCCGTCAGTTGTGTCTTGTGGCGTGAGAACCTAACCATAGTATTTTAACGTTTTGTCTCATACATTTTACCTTGCAGTGACGCCATTACGTAGTACAATAAGTCTAGCATTTTCCGTTTCACCTTTGCGACCTCTGAATGTGTTTCTCTCAGTGTACTACGGTTATATCCTTAGCAGAAAGTCATCGCACGTGCAGCCACATAGCAGACAAATGGGAAATAGGAAGATCAATCTACATGGAAAGATTCTCTTTACACGACAACGGATACATTGACACCATGGAAGAGGAATGGTAAAAATTGGCACAAGACAAAGCTAAAATATGAGAAGCAGTGCAGAAAGTAAATAAAATTGACTATAATGGAACTAATGAAAAGGAATAGACAAGTGGATCACCTTTACTAGGAAACATCAAACAAAAGACGGGACAAAAAATAAGAAAAAACTAAATGTATGAACAAAACAAATGAGAAACATAGACACAAATATAATTAATACTATTTACTGCCGTCACATTCTTTGATCCTCGCCTTCTTACTTTCCTATATCGGATTAAAGTTGCTAGTACACTGGTCGATTGATTTACCTTTCGCTCCTTTCCTTAAAGGCAAGTACTCCTCAACCATACATCAGTGCCCTCTTATGTATTCAGTTTACCGTCTCAGGAGCACTCGTGGCTGGGATAGAAGACTTCATTGGTAATTCATTCATTCAATGTTTTTACTAAAGTAAGATGCCATAGATCGGTTCGACGCCCGTTTTCTGTGGCTTTGCCAACTAAGTGTATGACAGGATAAAGCAATTTCTCAAAATTGGCAATACAAAAATTGGCAACTTAATTGTTGTCTCCTTTGTATTTTGTGCTTTGAATAATAATGATATTTATGGATTTGATATATGGAATTTGTTTAGTTAATGTCTAAATAATTTCGTTTAATACTAATTTTGTATTAATTTTCTGTTTTGTTTTAATTATATTTGTAATCATCGGTAAATAATGTACTACTGAACTTAATATTTTGGTCTTTTAAATGAAATATGGTTGGTCTTTATTAAATATCAATTAAATCATGACATTTAACAAAAAGTCGACTGTTAGCAAACGTTTTGGATGCATTATCATGTTTCTAGCGATTAGATTACTTACTCAATCGTTCAACTGCCAAGATAAATCTGGATTGGGAGGCATCTTTAGCTATTACAAGCCGCTACGATTGAAAAGTTCAAGGCCTTTTGGGAAGTGATTATATCTTGCAAAGACGCTTGTTTTGATGCAAGCAGCCGCGACACTGATGATGATCTTTGATAACTCTGAACAAGATTTCTCTGAACATAATTCCTCACGCGGTCAGTGTATAGCGTCATGTCCGCAGCTATGTATTTAATGAGAAGGTCGTTTATTAACGTATTATTACGTAAGCGAGACCACGAAGAGTAAAAGTTTGGTATGACCGAGATAGCTACTGGTTTTACGTAATAGATTTCTATTGTTAATTGATTCATTATTGAATTCTTTATATAGACCCAGCTATATAGCTAAGCGCCAGTTGCATATGAAATACAGAAAGATTAATAATTATAATAATAGAGGTTGGATAACCTGTAGAATTTAAATATCAATAAAATAATTAACAAAAGTAGGAAGGACAGGAACTAAAGGATTTTTATATTGATCGCTTGATCAAGAATCTGCAAGAGAATGCCACAGCCTGCATGGGAATACCAATATATTTCAACTAGCTAGAGGAATACGCCAAGGTACTACGAATTCTCCCACGTTGTTTACTTTGGCCTTAGAAAACGTTTACAGGCAATGAAACTGGAAATGAAAGGTTAACATTGACGGAGAGCGGTTCCGTGTAGCTTGGGCTATAATGATCGCAATGTCAACTTGGCGGGCTCAACTCGCAGGGCAGCTCCTATCCGGGAGCCTCCTCGAAGTGGGACCAACCTAGTGAACCCGCTGTGCGGCGGATTTGGGGACGGAACCTCGGGCGGAACTGGACGGCTGACGCACGGCGCGGTCAAACCAGCCGTGTTGTCAATCGACTGAGACGCGGGGGTAGGTGTCGACATATCGTCACCTATCCTTAGAAACGACCCGATTGCCACCCGATCTCGGGTGACGTTCCGAGTAAAGGACGCCACGGGTCCGAGATATTTCTGAGGTAACTAATGCTGCGTTATTAGGCTAGGTACAGGCTGCGCAAGCTACTTCGAGCCTGGTGCCAAACGGCTGGATGGAGAAATCCGTCTAAATTTGGTAGCTAGGTAGGCCAGCCCGCTGGGTTTTTTATTTGCATGTCCAGTGCCTCGCTAATATGACGTTGGTTGCTAGCGGGCCGTGGCGGAGATTGGTAAGTAGATTGTCCTCAAGTCTCTGTGTTTCATCTCGGGGTGATATAACCACAAGATAGTTGAAACGCTCCGAGGCGTGTTTCATCTCGGGGGTGATATAACTACAAGATCGTTGAAACGGACGTGTTCGGCCGTAGTAGTTGACAATCTCAACTGCTCTCTTCGTTGCCCACAATTTATTTTACACAGGTAAGAAAGAGATGCACGTAGTCGCACTAAAGTGACGTCGCAACGAAATGAGAAACTATATTTTCCCCCTTTCTTCTCCTTTCTCTTCCCATGTAAGAATGGTACGGCAGAATATCTCAATGCCAAAAATAACTAGAAATTAAGTGCCTCAAATTAATTAATTATGAATGAACTACTAATGTATTATACATGAGACCCTTCTTTGTAAATAGAGAATCCTCCTAGTATAACTTTTGTCTCATGTACTTAAAAAATCGAGTTTTACGTGCCGAAATACTACTCGCTGTTTATTTTATAATCTCGCCTTCGTCGATGTGTCGTCAATCGTACCGATTAAATTGTCAATTTAGATGGCCAAACACACGCACTTGCGTACATTTTTAATTTCAAGAGTTTTAGTAAACGAGTTATTTGAAAATTTCACAAATTATTGGGTAGGGTAAGGTTTAGGCGATGTCGTGTGGGTTGAAATTAGTTGTTGCGTGATATGTCCCGACATGGACACGCTGCCGTGACGTCATAGTTATTTTTAGGATTAAAAATGCAAAATGACGTGATAGTTGCGTGAGTGTAACCTAAGTAAGTAATCCCTAAGTAGAGACCAATGTATTTTGAATTTTTCCTTTTAAGTTGTGGATTTGACAACTTTGTCGAAAACAACAAACTAAGCTTTTGATGAAAATAGCGAAAGAGAAATCCAATATAGCCATCAAAATATAAAAGTATTGTTTTAAGACTATCTAAGAATTATCTAAACAATTATTAAACGAACCCCCAAAAAGCATCTATCCATCTGGTTGTTTGTTTGTTTTGACAGTTTGTTTGATCGCGATATAAGCAAGAAAGCAAAACGGTTTACTGCGGTTTTCACTGTTCGTTAGAGTATGTTTCGAAGAAGGATTATTTGTAATACATCTAAAAAGTATCTAAAAAGAAGGTTGAAAAATGGCAAGTTAACTGTTAAGTAGATAAAACAGCCTTTATGTCTGACTAAGATAACAATAAACTCAAATTCTAATTTAGTTCCCACTGCCGCTTAGGCAATCTATCGAGGGAAGGGAAAATGTAAAGAGCATCAATATCTGCAATAAAACCGTTTTAAAGGGAGATTGAGCAGTGACTAGTCTATACGATTTGTAAACGTTTATAATTTAAAAGCTAAAACTATGACCTATATATTTTTTAAATGCTATCTGCAAATGATAATGTCGACCCAATGTGCATATTTCAACAATTTAACACTTAACTTGCCACTGTTCAGTCCCTTTTTTAGACATATTGATGGTATTATACATAAACCTTCTTCAAAATAATACATTTTAATGAACAGTGAAAACTGCAACAAAATCCGTCGAGCTGTTCTTGAGGTTATCGCTATCAAACTGACAGACAGATAGAGGCTTCTTGGGGGCTTTGATTTATAATTGGTTAGATTTGGCTTAAACAGCGTTTTCTTTAGAACCTTGCCCGGTTAGAAATGATACAGAATTATTTATTTAAAATAATTGTTATGTAATAAAAAAAAATCCAGCTGATGCTCCAGGGTTCAGCATGAACCATCATCATCTTGCTTTCTTATCACTCGTAACAAGATCCTTGCACTAGAGGCCGACTTATTGCGACCGGATGTGGCTGTTATCGTACGCAAGGCCAACCTCCCGAAGCCGAACACCACAGCCGCCCAGGGGGAAGGGTTAAAACCTCTGTGGGGTAACAAGGATATAGTTGTGTTGCGGGCCAATAAAGGAAACGTAGCCGTCATACTTGATACTGTGGATTACGAGCGAAATTGGGACCTCCCATTATATAATGGCTTACGTAAAATCCATAAGGATAATGCCCTATTGAGACCGATTGTAAGCCAAATCGACAGCGAAACACTTAGCTAGTGTCATCCAACCGCTTACTGGCAAAACGACGTCTTAGATGAAAGACTCATAGCTTTTGTTAGCATTGTTAAAAGCTTAAACTGGCCGAAGGCGAAATAATGGTGAGCTTTGACATCGAGGTTTTTTTTACGAATTTACTCATTTCAGAGTGCCTTACAGTGGTGATAGCATAGGCATAGACAGGAGAGGGGAGGGGGGGGGTACTCCCCCCGAAATTCCCCGAAACGAAATATATGTATTAATACTTTGACAAGTTAAAAGGTTAGACGGCTTATTACATTATGTCAAAATGTCAACATGTACCATCCTACCATTTAAGTTTTTAGAGTTTATGTTTGATGCTCACACTTGCCAAAGGCTAACAATACTCAACAATAATTTTTAGGCAAAGAAACATTTGTTTTATAATGGGCTTAGGTAGCCGTCGTCCGCTATTCCTGAACAATAAGTATTGCATTCACGCACCGCACAAACACGCCAGGAATAAATGACAAGAGGCAGAGCAGAGCTTGCATATGCAGGGTCAGGCAAAATCTGACGAAATATCATTGAA
>JAOPUG010000384.1:25234792-25245743 GCA_027564375.1 Micropterix facetella | reverse complement strand
GACAACCTTCAAAATAAACTGGGCTCTGCACATTATCTATTACTATCGATTGGCGAAAGTTTTTTTTAATCGGACTTAGTTTACCTACTCGAGTTATCGTACATTTGTCGCGCACGATTTCAAGACTTGGCCACTTAGGTGACTGAAGTAATTAAACACATTTTTTTGCAAAAAATTCTATATTCGATATTAATAAACCAAAACAAAGTAAATAACAAGACAGTAAAGACGAAAAGCAGTTTTCTGTTGCTGAACTAAGTAACTAAGCTGTGTTAATAGAGGGTTTGTTTATTAAATTCACTGGCACCAAACCGAGTAGGTGATTCTGTACATGAAACTAAACAAAAATATAATATCTACTCGTATATGAAGAAACATAAAAAAATGCCTATTTCTGATTTTTTGTGAATTTATTACTAGAGCCCACATGGTTTCCGCATAAAGGAACAATTCTGCACATTCAGTTATGGCGATGCCAGAGACAAAATGTATATGTCTGTGGAAGTGAGAGAAAAAAGGATTTTCATTCAAAAAGTGAAAGATCTTTTGCTGAATACACATAGTGTTTTTTGCAATAAAAATATGTACTATTTTATGAGGGTCGATCAAGAAGTACCCGTGTTTGAAGACAGGTGGCGTTAATGAGGAGAGTTATCATTACTGTAGTGTGCATCTGTCAAACGACACTATATTAAATTTCAGACTGATTCATAGGCTAGTTTTTATTTGGCAGCCAGTTGTAACACTAGTGTGTCGTGTTTCTTAATAAAATGGAAAACGAGCAATATCAACCAGTAATTTACCTTTTATTTTTGGATGGAAAAACATGCAAATAAATTATAGGGAAATCGGATGCTGTCTATGGGGACTTTTCACCGTCTATGAAAATAGTGAGATATTAGTTCAACGAATTTAAACATCGCGAACATCTGTATTTGATGAGGAGCGGCCAGGCCGCCCGGCAGACGTTGTTACCAAGGAAGTCGTTGAAAAGGTCCACACGATTCTCGCTGATCACCGACCTAAAATGTGCGAAATAGCAGAGGCTGTAGGCGTGTCGTACGGAACGGCAATTATTATTTTAAATAATAAGATAAATGTGAAGGTGTCGGCCCGATGGGTACTGCGATTGTTCACAGTGGACAACAAGCGGATACGGCTGTTAATGTCGAAGCAATGTTTGGACCTCTTTAAGCGAAATTCGCCGGAGTTTTTGCTTGGAGTTGTCACCGTTTTTGTGATACATTTTTATACGACAGAGACCAAGCGACAGTTAAAACAATGGATGTTTCCATATGAATCTGCTCCGAAGAAGGCAAAGATGGTCCCATCAGTGGGAAAGATCATGGCCACACTTTTTTGGGATTCGAAAGGAATAACTCTCATGAACTTTTTGCAGAAATAAGAACGATCACGGGGCAGTACTACGGTGAATTATTGGACCAATTCGATAAGGAATTGGAGGAGATATCGCCCCATTTCAAGTTTTGGCAAGTTGTTAGCACATTCATCAATTGTTGTGGCCAAATTGCAAGAACTGCACTACGAATCACTGCCGCGGCCATCGTACTCGACCTAGCTACCTGCGGTTTCTTTCTGTTTCCCAACATGAAAACATGGCTCGAGGAAAATAAAACAGCTCAAATGAGGTTATCGCGGAGTTATAAGCGTATTTTGGAGAGTTTGGGAAATCATATTTTTTGGAGGTGTTGTTGGGAGAAATGGCAGAAGCGTTGGGAAAAATGTATCGATCTAAAAAGAGATTACGTTGAAAAAAAAAAATTAAAAACTTGCATCTCCATTCTTAAAATGGGTCCTAATTTACCCTCGTATGTTCAATGTATACAGTTTATGCTAAAATATATATTTTTAAAAAATCATTATGTTACATTACATATTAATTTATTTTATGACAGAACAAATAAAAATGTCACAATTCGCCTTCCTACGTCGACTTTAAGCTATAGTTAGAATGTATGTATATGTAATTTTTTACGCTTGCATAATAAACTTTTTAACGGGTTTCATCCTTGAAAACTACGCCTAAAACCAAAGTCGCTCGCACATATCCTAGATTTTTTTCTGTTATAAGAACTTTTTCCAAAAAGTGTCTCAATCGTTCACTTAAGAGAAATTCTGAGAGTAATAGAGTAACTTTTGTTTTCCGTCATTTCCCTTCTCATCTTCCACATAGGGATCTTGATAAAACATTTAAAATTGCGATTATGCGCCTGTTTCATGGTTACATAGGGCGTCTATTTGCTGATTAGGGCACTGAGTACTTCCGGGCAGTAGATCACATGTATGAAGTAAAGTAAATACAAATGGAGCTGCCATGGATTTACAGACTGGAATGGATTTACAGACTGCCATGGATTTACAGAGTTGGGCTCATCATAATACTATTATTACACTTCTGGGGGAGGTGAGCAGTGGACTTCGAACTAATGACTGGCTTTTGTAGGTTTCGGACAGCTGTCTTGCCACATGTGAGCGTTCACCTTCCATTCACTCCCCCTTCAAAGCCATTCCCCCTTCATGTGGATATTGCAGTTTTGGATATTTTTTTTCTATGAAAGAGTTGATTTTTTTCTAGAGATCGAGATTCTTAAAGAGATTAACAGATCTAGGCTACGAGGCCACGAGCTTCCATCGCCATGAAGATGAGCAGTGAAGAATTCATGGTATTTATTTAATTTGTACTCGTGGTCTTTTTGGGATATAACATATGATTCCCACGGACAGTATACAATACAATAAGGGCCATCTCGCGAGATGGGGAGTAAAGAGTTATATCTCGATGGAGGGCTGTACGTCCAAGACTATCAGGGAATTGATATCGTTCAGAGACCAAATCGACCTCTAGAATCCAATCTGAAGCTTTCTCTATTTTTGAGAAAGGTTTTGTAGTGGAATGTTTTTTGCCTTTAGAGCCATTCCGCATAAACTGTATTGGTGGTTTGGAAGGCACGAGTCACTGAAATGCTAATTACCTCGCAAATAATAGCAAGGATTTTGCCATGGCGGTAAATACACTGTCCTTGCAGCCAGCGATAGGAGATATGAGGTATACCTACTTAATATAAGCAGGCTCGATATTTTACACTAGTCACCTGATTAGACAGCACCAGCAGAGACAAACATCTGTTTTGGATTATATTATATATGCTACAAGGATACAACAAAGCAAAGGCGAAATCATTTGTCACATCAATAACATTTGCGAGACCAGTACTACAGCAATTTAAAATATGTTTTTGCATCAAAACAAAATTCACTCGCTCCTAAGGGAGAAGGTTCTTAATTAAATAGGTATAAGAATGAATCTCTTACCAGTTTCGTTCTAAGAGTTATCCACATTGTCACATTTACACTGGGAGTCAGCAATTTAATATCCCGACATGCTGACAATACTAATAAATTGTAATTACTCAAATAATTCATATATTTACTTATACATTATTCACAATAATAAAAACTATAATGAAGTCTCATAAAATATTAATATCAATTGTAAAAATCAGTCTCTAGTAGTCCTCATGTACAAAACTGTAGTAAATGAATGTGACATTTTTTGGGGGGTAGGCAAAACATTTTATGAAAAAGCAGTAAGGTAGGTTATTTATATTGACATATTGATTAAGGACTAGTGACAGGTAAAAGGCACTTTCTGTGAGGTTAATATTAACTCCATGTCTGAAATCCATAACTGAAATTCGGTAACTTATGAGGATCACAATAATCGCTACAGAAACATAAAATTAAAAATCTTTCGTTAATTTCAGAATCAAAGTTGAACAACACAATAAACAATTTGGAAACCATTCGAAGTTAATAGATATTTAGTAAAATTTATCAAAAATAACATGGCTAATTTTCGTTGAAATTCTTATTATTTTTATTCTCCATACAAACAAATGAATATGACTGTTTGCTGCAGTGTAATCATTCATTTTTTAAGGATATTTTCAACAATATATTTTCTAAATATTAAATTACTTTTTGAAATATGTTTTAAAATATGCAGAGTTTCCTACTTTGTGATAATATTGCTCTCTATTTGTTTTTGAGCAAAATTTAGAATTCGAGTTTTCTCCAGATCTCCAGGTTTTGTGATCCTGGAAATCTAAAAAAAGTGATTCCTGGAAAATGTCCATCTGTGTGAGTGTGTGTGTACCTGTATCTCATAAAACTACAACACCAAATATTTCAAAATGACTACTCCGCGGCGCTGCTGACTGTGACAGGTAGCTCCTCCCATTCCGTGACAGAGCGTTACCCCAGTCAGGATTTTAAAATGGCGCTGTCAAATGCTTCATACGGTTTAATCGCTTAATTTATGGAGGCAATTTTAATTTTTGTATATACAAAGGCTATTGCAAAGAAGTTGAGACAGATTTTTCCTGATTTGGCAACACTGTCGTATAATACGACTAAAGATGCGTTCCCTTTGAGGAATGTCAAGTCGTTTATAGCAAATGCTGCAATTCCTCAAATGGACCGCTTGTAAATCCAACTCCAAATGGAACGCTGGGCGCTGTGATGTCATTCATTTCGAATTCAGTGTGTCTGGGTCCGTTATTTGTGTTAAAACTATTTAAGTGAAAAAAAGCACGATAAACGCCACAAAATATATTACTTTAAATGTACACACACCACTTTTATTTTAATTTTGTCTAAAAACGACCATTTAATTGCTATTGAGGTGACATCTGTCATAAATCACAGAATTCACACAAACACCTCAACTCATAGACGTGGGCGTTCTCTGGAGAAATTCCTCTGGCTATTCTGCACTGCTGAAACCTAAATGGGATTTGTCACTGGCGTCTGCTGGACCGCATGCTAGAAATTCTGCACTTCATAGAGCCAAACGGATCGTAGCATAATTCAAATCCGTAGCAAGTTGTCACATTTTACTAAACAACGTTAGTGAGCATCTGTATTGATTTACTTGGAATGTGTTTCGTTTACCTTTCCAGGTTATGACTGATTAGATGCAAGATGGATTTTCGCAGTGAGTATTCAGGATGAACAGCGACATGCCATAAAATTTTATTGGTGTTTAGGGGAAAAGTGCTGCAAAAACATATGCAAAGTTTCAACAGGCATATGCCAATCAAGACAGACTGAGTAGAGCCACAGTGCATTGATGGCACAAGTTGTTGGAAGATGGACGTGAATCAGGCGCTTTTCTTCCGTATTCCGGACAAAGACCGTCCATGATTAACTTGACGCTAGGAAATACTGCTGCAGCAATTATTCATGAAGATTCGTGATTTCAAAAAGGTGTACATCTACTTAATATGGCTGATTCTAAATTTAAAATAATTGGTTTGTAACTTTTTTGTTTCATATTAATGATTCTTGGAGGGGTCTGTGTACATGCGTGTCTTTTAACCTATTGTGCTCATTTTGGTTTCAATCGGAAGATAATGAACCAAATTTTCACCCTTATATATTTGCTAGCCCACGGAGGTCGCTGTTTTCCTATACTGGAATTAGTCTCACTTTCTCTGCAACAGCGTTTGTATATTTGTCTCTTTCATATTCACATGCTGAAAATTTAAACTAGCAATGTTAATAATCCGGATGCGACTTATAAAATGGAATAGGTATATAAACCCACACGCGACATTACATTGAAAGAGAACTACACGAAATTAGTTTGCTAATAAATAGGTCATTATGAATGGACACAATAATGAATTATACATGCAACCTTTTCTTGTGAAAAATAAATCCACCTGGAATAACTTTTGTCTCGATTCATGTGTACATGAAAATCAAGTTTCAGACATTGATAGAAAATACTCACCCTGTTTATTCTATAGGTAATAAATACAAAAGGAGCTGCTATGGAACTTGAAAACCGGAGTCGGGCCCATCACAATACTAAGGTTATACTTCTGGGGGGTGAGCAGTGAACTCCGGAATAACAACCGGCTGTGGTAGGTTTAGGATAGCTGTCTTGCTTGTCACATGTGAGCATTTACCTTACCACCCATTCACTCCCCCTTCGAAGCCATAAAATTTGCGATGTGGAAATCCCGGTTTTATATATTTATTCTAGGAAGGAGTTAATTATTCTCCTGGAGAGACCAAGATCCTTAAAGAGGCAATACAAAGATTTGGCTTGAAGACCACGAGTGCCAACTTCCACCGCGTAAAGCTGACCAGAAGCCGTTCCAGGTGACGACATTTATGAGATCATGGTATTTATTAAATTTCTACTTGTGGTATTTTGGAATACTTGATTCCCATGGAACAGTTAATTCTACAATAAGGGCCATCTTCCGAGATAGGGAGAGCTATATTTGGACGGAGGGTCCTGCATCCGAGATTTTCAGAGAATTGATACCGGTTAGAGATCGAATCGACCTCGAGAATACAATCTGACACTTTTTCGATTATTGAGAAAGGTTTTGTAGCAGGATGTTGTTTGCCTTTAGAGCCATCCCGCAAAAACTATAGTAGTGGTTTGGAGAGTACTGTCCGCTGTTGGCACCAGTCACTGAGAGGCTAATTACCTCGCGAATATGACTGAGCATTGTAGTCTGTATCACACTTGTCGATATGTTAAACGAAGCTGCTGGCAAAAATCACATCCGCATCGTAGTCGAGGTTAAAAATTATATTCGCTTCGCAGATTATACAATAAAAAAACAATAGTTTATTATATTTTTATGTTGCATAACCGTGCTGGCATTCGAAAGAAGATGGGGAAAATGTTATTGAATCACAGGGAGTGGACAAGTGTTATTAATCTTTGCTTGTATTGTAATAAAGTTTAAATGGCACTCGTTTCACCAGCAGCAAAATGTCTCGTAAGAAAAACAAAAAACTTACCCGTATTGTTGTAGGAATGTGCATTGTGGTGAATGGAATTGGTCTGGAGGTTTTTAATGGGCGTCGACATGGACAAACCCATCTTGGTGGCCATGTTGGGAGTGACCATCCCCGTCCGAATGTCCGATGCCACTCCGCCTCCCACGAGACCGCCTAACACTCCACTCGTCGCTTGCTGATTTAACGCAATAGAGTTGATACTGTGGGAGAAAAAAAAACACTAAATTAAGACTACCAAAAAGCGATCATTACTGAAATGTTAAATAAGCAAAAACGAATTTTACCATGGAAAATATGGATCTAATAAGGAAGTAACTCAGAAACCATGCAGATCATGAGTATTCTTACCATACGTTGAGGGTGCGATGGATCGAATAAGAAAGATGCTGAACAAACTCCATATAAAAACGATATTTGAACCGATCTGAAGTATAGCTCGGTCTCTGAGACTTGTAAACAATGTAATACCACTAATAATCGATCTTAAACACTGAGCGTGTATAAGATCGAGTGCAGCTGTGGGTTTACTTACGTTAGACAAACGATGCCTAACAACTATGACAGTCTACGATTTCATATGAACTGTTAAAGTTAGGCCCGCGAAATCTGATAAATATTTTAAACAAACAACCTACACTATCCAGGACCACATTTTGCGAGTGAAGCATTGGTCGCAATCGTAAGTTTTATTTAATTACACACTACCGGGCATTAGGCTTTGGTTCATCTATTTATAACAGTTTTTAAATCACTAAAAGAATCATTCAATTAGCAGAGAGCACTGACATAAATATATAGACCTAACATTACATACGAATTGCAGGCAATAACCACTGGCATTTTTATCACGAGGATGCAAGACAACGCTGATGGGAGAGAGCATAATAGTAATACCGGTGTTCGATTTTTGTACCGAAAGAGAAAATGTCATATATGTGACTTCATATCTTAATCATTTGAAAATGTAAAAAACATCACTGAATAATTTTAAAAAAAAAACTGAGATGAAATGTAATTCTAACAGCTTCAAGCTGCTTGCTATACGTATTTTTGTAATTTATTGATACACACAGAACGATGAGGAAACACACCGAAGCGCCGACTTACTGGCGGCCTTTCCCGAAGCAGCCGGCTAGCCTCTTTTTTGCAGCATAGCTGTTAACGGCCAATGCCAGGTCTATATATTTTTACGTCAATGGCAGAGAGTGAGATATCTATACTTTACACTTTACACTTGCTACTAATGCTACTTCCAAATCGTATGAAAAGCCTACTTAGGTGTATAGCCGCAACTGAACTTTGCATATTACATAAAAAATATAATTAAAAAAGTCTATTTTTTACCTATTTATTGAGGGTGTCGAACTATTTAATATGGAAGTGTTATTTGCCGTACTGCTAACACTGTTGTTCACAGGTCTCACTGCCATGGGTTTAATAGGCTGAAAAAAATAACAGTATTACCACATTTGAACTATTTAAGGGTTTCACTGTTACACCTAAGAACCTGCCAAAACTGAAGGGGAAACATGAGAAGATTTTTTCAAACATATGAATCCTCAAGGACAACATTTTGAATACTAAAATGGAAAAAAACATGTTCGTGACAAGAGTGGTTGATTAGTGAAACAAACTATGAACTTTATAGGACCGTGAACAGCTTATTAAAAGTGTGCAGCTTATTTAAAAATCAATTAAGTCTCAAAATAAATAATAATAATATTAACTACTTTCATGAGAAAACGAATAGAAGTGTATTTAACCAAAAATTCAAACTTCTGAAGGCCCAAGAACATGCAGCCCATATTAAGAACACTACAGTGATTAAATCGCTTTTGGCAAGTGTAAGGAGAAAATTGTTTTAAAAGGCAATGTTGAAGATTCTCCATTGCTGCGGACGTGGCTGCCATCACAGCATGTTATAACGGCTGTTGCCATCTTGTCACCCGCAACGACTTACGAAAACAATCTTCTGATCCAGTGACGCCACGATGCTGGCAGCATCCAACCTCAAACAGCAAGGCACTGATGGGGCCACCAGATGTCGACAGTTTTTTTCCGCCCTGTAGTCTTGTTACAGTTGGAAGTGCTCCCATGATATGACTAATACTCATAGTCCCGACATAGCGGGAAATTTGTCATTGGTCCACTTGTGATCGGATAGCCAATGGGTCGATTCTAAGGATAGGTGCCAGCAGGTCAACATCAATACCAGATGCTTTAGGAAACAGGATCCTAATGGTTCCGTCAGGTCAACATCAATACCAGCTTGGACCTGATAGCCTCTTTGTCTATTCTTATATCTGACACGGTTCAGCTCCCATCCGGTAGCCTCCTCGAAAAGGTACTTAACCCGCCGGGGCTGCCGTGAACACTGTCCGCGACTAACCTGCAGTCGTTGTCAGCTGGGATCGGGAGTGCGGATCTGGGTGAACACCTCGGGCGAATCTGGGCAGTTTGTGCACCCTACCCTTAGCTTTCAGTGTCAGCCTAGCTTGCGCAATCTGGCGAATCGAAAGAGATGTTGACCTTATGTTGCCTATCTTTAGAAATGATCCGTTGGCCATCTGATCCCGAGTCAGATCAACGGGCAAAGGACGTCTCGGATCCACGATTAATTCAAGTTACGAATTGCCGCTTACATCAGGTAGAGACTGCGCAAGCGACCACGATTGCATGACCAGACTGGAGGATGGAGAAATCCGTCTAAATCTGGTAATCAGGGGGTGACGATGGGTGGCATTTCACAGTGCCTCTCCGTAAGGCGTTGGACTCTGACAGGCTTGTTGCAAAGTTAGATTGTAGACTGTCTCCGTCTGTCAAGTCTTTGCGTACATATTGGTGACAGAAAGACAACAGTCGTTATAACATCCTGGGGTGGCAGGTTCGCCTCTTAACTGTTTTAAGAAACATATATTTCCAGACCATATGGCCACATGAGGCAATTCACCGGCGCACTGCAGATCATAATCACCTACAACTGCAGGCGTTCCCTGAACCCTTTCAAAGAAGTTCTTCTTTGAGGAGACTACCGAATGGGAGTTGAGCCATGAGTTGGACCAACCAACAAACACTCTCGCAATCGATATTTAATGAAACACAATGATCGTTCTTTAACTACTCAAATTGGATTGCAATCAATCAGATTGGCTGATCGAACGAATGCGTTTGGCTCTACATTTTGCCAAAAATTGATTAACACTAATCGATAAATTTCTAAACAGTGATGTAATATTTTAATAATGTTAATTCACTAGTAAATACTACTGATTTTGAGTAAATTTTAATAATATTAATTAATTAGTAAGTACTACTGATTCGGAGTAATATTTAATGTCACTGTCAATCGCTGCGTTTCACTTGGTATACAGTAATCCACATACCCGCAGAGAGCACCCATCGAGGAGTTTAAAGTTTGTTAAACAAATGGTAGTGCCTACAAAAATAGAAAAAAAACAATTTCTCACATAAAACTTTATTACATACCTAATATAAAATAATATATTCTATGGGCCAAAATTAACACAATTTCATAATACCAAATGGAGCAACTGCGAGAGTGTTCATAACAGGGCTGCTGGTATGATGGGCTAAAAAGAGCAAAGTAACTGTAGGCATAACCATACATAAAGTTGCAGTAACCATAATCGATGGGGAAAAAGTGCTATTTTTAGTGAACCTGCCTTTCGAAATGCTGATAAAATGAGTCAATACTCTTTTGATAGGGCAATACAAATGTAAAAATCTACATACAGTTTTAAAATAATAAATATTGGGTACCTTGATAATTTCCGATTCAGATTTTTTTTTCTTTTCACTGGGATCTAGTTCGCTGAAGTCTGTTGAATGATTAAGTAAAAGTATCGTAGGTGATACGGGAGGACTGGTACCAGGATACGCTAAAAAAGGACTTGGGCCTGTAAGAAATAAAAGCATACATATTAGAATAGAATAAAATAAAAAAGAATAATGCATTGACTTTCCAAATACATTTAACTATATTTAAATAGATGTGCCCAGTAGTTGTAACGGGTATTTTTTATAGAGGTATAGAACTTTAAGTTGGCAACACTTTTTTAACTGGCGGCTATTTTGTCAGCTG
>JAOPUG010000384.1:25100815-25124582 GCA_027564375.1 Micropterix facetella | reverse complement strand
ATCAGTTATCTAGTACCCATAGTACAAGCAAGCTTTGCTTAGTTTGGGCCTAGATAATGCTGTGTAATGTTTTTAAATCTAAAAAAAAAAAATATATATATCTATTGCATGCGCCCCACGTTTTTCGTTTTCTGTATGGGGCTAAGAGAAATTATTTCATACTTTTTAGTCCAAATGTGGTAAATTAAAACAATATTTTTATTGAAATAATTATTATTCACTGAATATAATTACATACAATATAATTATATTATTATGTATGTAAATTAATAAATACATTTTAGCCCCTATATTTAGTCTGATACTAATGGACAATTTATTTTATAGCATTTCCTCTTTTGTTGCAGATAATTATCAACTGGACTCGGAGTATATCCAGAAATATTTAGGCGATCTCACAGTCATGCAGGAGTCTCGGCTCATTCAGTTGAAAAAACTTATTTCAGAACTGCAGAAAGGAAAGGTAGGTAATATACTAGTTTCTTCTTCTTTTCTATGTGCTAAATCCTATCTTGAGATATTTGTGTTTTTGTCAATTGACTCATTGTCATTTTTGATGATCTCATTATGCTCTCAGCCACTTCCAGATTTTTTTAATTTTTTTTTTTTGTGGTTTGGAAAAAATAGTAAATATTTCAATGTTGAATGTAAAACATGCCTTTTCTCAGTAACAAGGCCAAAATAATATTTAGGTGATTTTCAAGTCAGTTTTTATTATAGAATATAATATTCATGTAGAAAATTTAACAATTTGTAGATGTTATAGTTTTAGTAACAAATAATTTGACCAATGATTGTTTATGGCACGAAAGTATGTGGCCCGAAAGTGATTTTCAAACCGCTTGCATGTATAGGTGTCACTGATGCTATAAGAACAGCACCCATAGAGGCACAAGATATTGGACCTACCACCTCTAGACTTTTATATAAAAAAAATGCAACAAGAACAACCCTTCGCGTCTTCAGCAGCGAAAACTGGAACACGAAGAAGAGAACAACAAAGCATAGAAAATTCTACAGCAGGCGTGTGGGACAACTTCTCACTACTGAAGATGGATTCAGGCAAAATGCTACCTGAGTACCCTTTTAAGAAAGGTTATACAATAAGTTTTGAGGGTGAGGAATTTGTTAATATAGAGGCTTCCGATAAAATAACTATTTACACTGATGTTTTAAAGATAAACAAAGGGTCTGGTGCTGCGATATACTCTCAATACCTTAGACTAAAAGGTCAAAGGGGCCTAACTATACGATTTTCCATGCGGAAACCGTAGGTATAATAATAGCTGCAGGACAAATAGAAAAGAAAATTAAAAGGCAAAGACCACATGAAAACAGAATTTATCTATATAACTGAAGGGACACAGAGGAGTGATAGGTAATAAAGAAGCAAATTTGCAAGGCAGGGATCGTCACGTCCATTAATCGTACTGGCAGAGGGAAGACGCCTTGCGTAACAGAACCAAGGAGTCGATAAAACTCAGGTGGACAGGAACAAGCCTGAGGCAAGCAGAAAGGGGCCACTAGGGAACCCACACTAAGATTACATGTTACTGCCTGAGACTCTCTAGGTATAACTTGAAGAAAACGGTGATACGATACTGCGCATAAGGCACTGCCGACTTAAACATATACACATTAGGGATAGTCAACGAGTCTGTTTGCACAGTAACATGTAATATGTTCATGCCCAGATTTGGCTGTAAGAAGAGAGAAAATAATGGGCACATATGAGGCTGCTATGGCTGATGGATGCAGCTTCTGTCCATCATCGATTTTTGCGACTAGTCTCCTAGTTGAGCTGGTTGCAGGATCTGTAGAGAGAACAGTATACAGAGAGAACAGTAAGCGATCTCTTGGGTGGGAAGGTGCGGCGGGGATAGGGTGCGAGGGAAGTGAGCAGAGGGATACATAACGACAAACGCTTGTGTTTGCCGTTACGAGGCTCGGGGTTGTGGAAAGTGAACGCGCCTGCGCTGTGTTTTACTTTTTTCTGGGGGGACTGGTGGCTATATGACGAACACTTGAGACCTCTCATTCTGCTTATTTCGTTTGAAGGTACAATTGTCTAGTAATCGTATTACGATTTGTATTAGCCCTTGTGAATCGTCACATCTCTCGCTTCAGTTTTAATTTTGTTCTAACAGAAGTCACTGTCTGTACACTGGCACAATGTCCCTAAAATTGGGCCAGCGATGTTACTAAGTATTTGCAGCCATGTAATTGGCTATACTCCCCATTTCCTTATCATCATGATCAGTAGTTTTCTGCTTCATAATATTTTATTTATTTATATAATTGTAGGTGCCAAACGATGCGACCCTGCTGCGTTTCCTCCGCGCACGCGACTTCAACGTAGAGAAGGCTCGTGAGATGCTGTCGCAGTCTCTCATCTGGAGGAAGCGGCACCAGGTCGGTCGGATACTCTCCGAGTATGAAATGCCCCAAGTTGTAAAGGACTACTTTCCGGGCGGTTGGCATCATCATGACAGCGGTATGCCTTCAGTATTTTTGGATAACAAACTTTCTTCCAAAATTGTAACGTTGTGTGCATGATTAAATCTAATAATGCATTTTTAGATGGTGGCTTAGTCCATATTGTGATCCATTTGGCCAATTATGACAGCACTGCAAAGCCTTATTTTGCAAAGCGACGTAATAATTTTTTGTCATTTGCGGTCACGTACTATTATGCTGGGGACCCTAGGATAAGCTACATAAGAGAAGAACTTTTGCTTACTTGACAAAAATTGCTAAAGGAATTCCTATTAGAAAATTCTTTTTATTCTCTAGAAGATTCTAAAGATCACCCTGTGGGGGGCTGAATTCTTATAATTGTGCGGAAAATTTAACGGCATTAAATCGTCCAAAATATTATTCTCAATGTTCCACATGCAGACAGACATATACATTTTTTGTTGTATTGTAAATGGACTATATGACATGAAATTAAACATCCAAAAAGACTTGTCTCTACGTTCCACTTGTCCTAGAGTCCATCTACACCAAGAAAGAAATAGTGTCTGTCTGTCTGGATGTGTGGATCTTACTATACTCAATTCTTTTACCTAATTGATAGTTATTGCCAATTCGCAGAGTTCAGTTGATTTTGGGGTTTGTATGACCTATTTTTTTAAATATTTTTAATTTTTAATTTTATGCCAACTGTTAGTACCCTGTATTGGCCAATGCAGGAACCACCTGGCCTCGATGTGTCGGAATACACCCTGAATTCAGCTCGGCCGCTAGATGGCGCCAAAATTCAGAATTTTGAGATAATTTAACTATTATACATTACAAGAAAATAATCATTTGGACCGAAAATTGATTAACCCTTGGGTTTCCCCCCTGCCAAGTTTCTTTGTTACAAAATCATCATCAGATCAGAAAAAATCATCAAAAAAGTCAATAAAAGTAATTTACATTTAACAACTCTTATTGTAAAAAAAATACAAGACATAGACGGATGCATATCTTAACTCAAACTCATTGCAGGCAACTGGTAATTATAGAGGTTGTTTCTACTAGATTAGGGCAAAAAAATGAACCCCACAATGGATAAATTGCCGAAAAAGAGGAAAAATAATGGCAATGTTTCAATTTAGTTATTATTATTATATATTTATTGTTATCTAAAACTTTCAGATGGCCGTCCCTTGTACATTCTACGCCTTGGTCAGATGGATGTAAAAGGTCTACTGAAATCTATTGGTGAAGATGGTTTGTTAAAATTGGTAAGTTCACAGATTAATTAAGACACCACTTTAGTTTTCTCAAGAACAGGCTAATTATATAGAATGGGCAATTAAAAAGCCTCTAAGGAACGGGAAGAAAATAACGAGAGTTAGTTAAATTTGTAATTAGATTTAATTGATTTCAAAAAGAATTGTGTAACAATCTAATCGACCTACGAGGGCAGCGCGCTTGAGCGGCGCGCAGTGAGCCGCTCTATGTGAGTACTCTCCGAGTGCAACATCGTTTAAGATTCATACTCGGGTGAACCCGCCCCCCGAGGCGTTTCAACGAAATTTCTCGTATATCGCCCCGAGATGAACGCAGAAAATTTTGACAAAAGCAACCACGTACCCAAAGTCACCAACAGCCTATGAGAGTCCAATTCCTCATCGCAAGGCACTGGAAATTTTCGAACCCAGCGGGCATCATCGCGCCCTCACTCTCAGATATGGTCAGATTTCTCCGACCTCCTCTTCTGATAACAGGTCGACGTCGCTTGCGCGACCTTGTAATAATGCAGCATTCCGTGACTCGGAAATATCATAGTCCCGTGACGCCCTTTACTCTGCAATAACTACCCGAGATCGGTTGGCCAACGGGTCGTTTCTAAGGATAGGCGACGACAGGTCGACACCTACGCCCGCTTCTTAGGTCGCATTGTGTTTTCGAAGGTCCCTGGCTATTCGTCAGTTGAGCGATATTGGTAAACCGGCCAATACATCAACTGTCCAGGGCCACCCGAGTTTTACCCCAGATCCGACCGTCATGCCGACCATGCTAACACAAAATTGGCCATTAAGGTCCGAGCTGCACGACCTCATTAGGCCCCCTTCAAGTGCAATAGTTAGTGGCTCATAGTGGGCGTGCGAGCCGCCACGAGCCGGCCATTCTATTTGATTGAAAGATTTTATGACAATTTCCCGCCAAGCAACCTCCCTCAACCTCATTAATTAAAAAAGTCTTATACTTTTACGACAATGATTAATATTATTTTATATCAGTTTATATAATACACACAATAACTTTTACACAATATATCGGAAATTCTAGAAACCCAACCCTCACACTAACTCACGCTCAAACTCCACATTCACACACTCAACACACACACACATCCTAAACACAGGCCTCTTATTATGTACTGGTAAAATTTTACTTATTTTAGTTGTATTAAGTAGTTGTCAATTTCTGTAATTTTATTGAAATCCGTAAGCGTTTTTATTGTTTTCAATGTGATTATTCACAAATACTGTGTGATTTCTGAAATAAAGAATTGAATTGAATAGAACTAAACCCACTGATTGGGCCAATATTGGCAATATTGGCAATTGGGCGTATTTTTGTAACTGTTCTATACAAATTCCCAGCGATTTTTGAAAGTACGCAAAGCTGCTTTTTCATCATGTAATTTACCGTTTTTTTTTAACATAGTTTATTTCTATAGAAGAAAAGGATTCATTGACACCACAACAAAATTATGAACCAATAGTCTCTTGTTCTTTCATTGCATTCTTGAATTCGCGTTTATCTTGTGTGTATAAATGTGCATTAAGTATGGGTCCATCAGTTTAAATTGCTAATTGGTTGGAAATTCTGCAATTAATCAGTGTCGATGTCATTGAGTCGTCAGGTTACGATTGGGTTACTAATCGTGGCCCATCTCAATATTTTCTTTTGTCATCGGCCAACTCTACCCCCCACTTGTTCTTGAGTCTTATAGCCACCATTGAGAAGGAAGGATTTTGCCCTCCTGAGCTCAGGGTTCGAAGGAGAGGTTCATTGTGGTCGACAGGCGACGGACTCTTTATCTATCTATCAGTGTTATTTTTCATTGCTACTCGATTGGCAATTTTGCCATTGTTTAATCGCCGAACCAGCCAAGATCGGCGGTTCCACTTTTCCGTAAAATAAAGGCTTATATCCTCGCAGTAAATGTTAATATTAGAATTTGTAAACAGACGCTGCACGTGTGCGAGGAGGGTCTGACGAAACTGCAGGCAGCTTCGGCGGCGGCGGGAACAGCCATTGGCGCCTGGTCTCTGTTGGTGGACTTGGAGGGGCTGAATATGCGTCACCTTTGGCGGCCCGGCGTGCGCGCACTACTGCGCATCATCCAGATCGTGGAAGCCAACTACCCCGACACCATGGCCAGGGTTCTCGTCGTCAGGGCTCCAAGGGTCTTCCCCATTCTGTGGACCATCGTCAGCGCTTTTATCGGTGAGCTTATTTCTTAATAAATAATATTTGCCATAGACAAAAAATCCAAATGGACAGGCATCTTGGCAATATCTAAGCTAGCATTGAAGATTTTTTATTTAACAAGAATGTGGGTAGATAGATAAAAACTCTTTATTAAGTTTAATCTTAACAATTGTGAATAATGGCGGTCTTATAATCGTACACAATCACATCCATAAAGTTTTTATTTTATATATTGATTTCAGATGACCACACAAGGACGAAATTCCTCTTCTACGGTGGCAAAGACTACCTACAAACGACTGGAGGGCTCTGTGACTATATCCCAAATGATGTTGTACCTGATTTTCTAGGGGGACCATGCCAGGTTCGTACTTTTTATAATATTCACTTCTTGTCTAACTTTACATTCCAATTTTCATTGCCTTCTACTCGGATAGAGTGTGAGTGCTGAGAATATGGTTTGCACATCGCCTAGTAAGAATACCCAATATTCAGAGGAAGTCTCCTAGTTGGATTGCTTCACTGTGGCTACGATCCCCAATCTACCGTTGAATTTCTCATACTTTAGCCGTATAGCCTTGCCCAGAGTGTACTACATGAAAATGCAAACATTGATCCTTGAACATCATACTTCGCAGTATTCTCAATATTGTCAAATTCCGTATTCTTGCAGTGCTGTCAGTGCTATCAAATGACTATCATCATAGCTATCTTCATTCTTGACCCTTCCATACATTACCAATCGAATGTGCTAGTGTAATATCAGACAAGCCCAAATTTGCCTAAAACAGGTTCTGCCTTAAAAAAAAATACTTCGTTGTAAGAATGGTGCAAGTTTAATCGATAATTCCTTAGGAATCAAATCTTAGGACTTTCCTGAAATATAACACTAATCGCAACAACCGGGCAATCCAGATTCGCCTTGTTCTTGCATGAAATATTCTATGCCCTTGGTTATGTAACATTGACTCGCCACTGTATAAAGTATGCGAAAAATAAACAATAGCCACTGCAATGCCTATTTTTATTTTATTATTTTTTGCAATAATAGATAAGCATAGTAACTATAATTTGTTAAGCAAATTAATTAGATTCCGTGGATGATGGCAGTTTTAGCGCAGTTTTAGCGCATGCATTGTAATGGCATAGAATATTCTGATATTTTTTTTTATTCCTGACGATTACTTATCTTATTAAAGTATTTGTGATATGAAAAATTTAATTTATTAAATTTAAGAAAGAATTACTGAATTGCATAGGATAAAAGCTTAAATATGTGTTTTACATATTCTTTTCTATTACAGTACCTACCGTACAAATTCATTAGAGCAGAGTATTTTTCTTCTAAAAGTGCTTTATTGGCCATAAACATACAAAAAACAGTACTGGTACCATACATTAATGGTTTTGATATTGGATGTGTCCTCCTCTCACTCTTAGGCATAGAATTTACCAGGTTTTGGCAGCTTTCTTTTAGTTCATCTTCATGTTCTTTCTGTAAGTTTATACTTTGTTTTCATTGTACAATCCACCTTAGAGAGTGCATATGGCCTAGAGGTTTTCGATTGGGTTAAGGTCGAGAGAGTTTCCGTGCCACTCCAGCACAGTAATTGAGTTCTGTGTGAAAAGCTGTTTGACTGTTTTTAATAAATTGCATGGGGCGATATCATGTTAAAAAAAGCCCTCATTGGAGGTATTGACCTTGCGGAGCTCCCGTATCGTATGGTTTGATAATATGTCAATATATTGATCTGATTTCATCATCCCGGTGACTGACACAAGTGATCCAGTGCCATGATAGGAGAAGCAACCCCAAAACATCTTCTTCACAGGGTGCTTTACTCTCTGTTCCAAGTGATCGAGAGAAATGGGATCGCTAGATGCTTGCCACACGAACTGTACCAGCTGTCCTTGCACAACAACATGTGTTTTATCAAAGAAGAGAACTTTACACCAGTCTTCAGTTATCCAGTGCTGGTATTTCTTGGCCCAAGCTAAAGCTTCTTCATAATGACAGCGGTCAGAAGCTGCTTCTTAATTGACTCCCTTGCCATTCTACCATATTCAAGAAGCCGTCAATTAAAAAACAGACTCGATTTGTACTTGAAAACTTGTTGATAGTGTTTATGACTAGGTTTACAAGAAATACTGGACGTATCAGCAAAGCTGCCTGTAAAAAATAAATAATAATAATATATAATTGGTTCCTAATGGTTCCGTGCAGCTTGGACCAGATGGACGCTTATGTCAACTTGATCGGCTCAACTCACTAGGCAGCTCATATCCGGTAGCCTCCTCGAAGAGGGACTAACCTGGTGAAACCGATCTGGAGGAACAGCTCGGGCGGCCCTGGATGGTTGATGCCGGCCTTTGCTCAATCAACGAATAGCTGGGGGGCCTGATGGCGTATTCTTTCTATAGAACTGGGGTGGATATTTATCTCATGATGTCTATCCTTAGAAACGATCCGTTGGCCACTCAATCTCGGGTGATGTTCGCCAAGTAAAGGACGCCTCAGATCTGCGATAAATTCAGTACGAATTGACGATTTTATGAGGTAGAAGCCGAGCAAGCGACTTTGAACCCGTGACCAGACGGGAGTATGAAAAAATCCGTCTGTATCTGAGAGTCAGGGGGCGAGGTCACCCACTGCATGTCTTTTCTCAGTGTCTCACCGTAAGGGTTTGGCCTTTGATGGGCAGCGGTGGAGCTTAGTACATGGAGCATCCACAAGTCTCTGC
This sequence comes from Micropterix facetella, assembly GCA_027564375.1. Taxonomy (NCBI): domain Eukaryota; kingdom Metazoa; phylum Arthropoda; class Insecta; order Lepidoptera; family Micropterigidae; genus Micropterix; species Micropterix facetella. The sequence continues at coordinate 25,115,904 of JAOPUG010000384.1, read as the reverse complement.
ATTCATCTCAGGTTGATATAACGATAAAGTTTATTGAAACATCCTGGGGTAGCGGATTCGCCTGTAGCTTTGACATTCACCAACTGTTAATAATATACTCCTGGATACCTGCTCAGCCGCTGCTTCTAATGTTGACTTTTACTTGAGGTTTAGCCGACATTCTCAATTTAATTTCACTGTAAATCGGTTTGCACTCTCTAAAATTGATTAAATTCTTTAACTTGTATATTTTACCTTATAAATCTATTCGAAAGCTATATTTTGAGATTAAAAGTGTCGAGCTATACTGATTTATAAATTCTCCCTGCTGCAAAATTGGTCGCTTTGAGTTAAGCCCTGCTCCGCCCGTCCACATCCTCTTGCATCGGAGCTCATTGTTTAAGTGAAACCAAACTATGTGCTGATTAGATAGATACTAAAAGAAGCCCCATCGGACCTTTACTTTCTGTATTATTCGATGGTTTTATATTGTCATAAAAATGTTACGTCAAGATTTTTGAATTATCACCTGGTATAAACTTCTAGACATATTCATGCCAAAACTACCCTCTTTGCGCATTCTATTAGTTAAGCGGTCATTGCTATGGCTTTATCTGTTGCCTATATCGAAGGAACTTGAATCATACTCCAATCACAATTGTGCTGCAATAATATTTATTAAGAGCCCGCTTGGTCAGTATACAGAGAGAAAAGTAAGCGCACTCTCAGGGATAGGGTGCAAAGGAAGTGAGCAGAGGGGTAAGTAATGACAAACGCGTGTGTTTACTGTTATGCTGCTCAGGGTTGTGGAAAGTGAACGTTTCTGCGCTGTGTTTTTTACTTTTCTCTGGGGGTGTGGCGGCCATATGACGAATGCTTGAGACTTCTCTTTCTGCATATTTCATTCATAGGCGCGGAAAGCGCCTGTGACAATTGTCTAATTATCGTATTGCGATTTGTAGTAGCCCTTACGACTTGTGACTTCGCTCTCTTCGATTTCAATTTGGTTCTAAGAGAAGCTATTGTATGTATACTGTGGTAATGGTGACGGCAATCGGAGGGGGGGTGGGGAGACAGTCGCCCAATCACCTGCTTTGTTCTCCTCCACCTATTATGAATCCATTCTCTGGTTTTACCTCGATGTGAGCGGCTTGGCTAATACACTGCCATTGCTGCCTCTTACCTTTCATAATATTTTAATATTTAAGATGTTTTGGCAGGCTAAGATTGTCGATCCGCTAACGTCGGTGCCGGTTCGTTTTTACAATGTGTGCAATGAACGTTCGACGGAAATATACAAAGTAAGCTTCCACGAAATGACACACTGTGCAGCTAGCTAGGTTAATGTGTGGCGTCCGACACGGCACCCTGTCAAAACGTACATAGTCTCATGTTTGGCCAAACTGTCCTTCGAAAATCACCACTTAATGTTCAAAGCACTTCAACATTAATAAGTTTAATTCAAACAGCAACATCACATATTTTCATCACAACAAGTTGAATGTACCACTTTTGTTGATAGTTAATGTTTGTACCAGAACACATATAGAACCTATGTGGCCACTGGCCAGGATCCTGTTAGGTTGTCATTGTTCAGGAATGAATACACGCTGAAATTGGTGAGGAAATCAAGAAACAAAAAGCTTATCAACTACTAGCGGGCGAGGTCAGGACTGGTAATAAGTCACTAAATTAAGTTTCATTATTTTTTTCAGAAACAGACACTAGTGGTAATCTTTCAGATATTCAGTTTTTTTTAGTAACTAAATCAAATAAATGGTCCGGCACTACTCAGACAAACACCCTTATATTGATTGAAAAATTAGAGTTGTCCCAGAATAACTAATAAGAATGTTTTGTTAGTACCTATCCATAAATACAATCTTTTTACAAAATGTTATTAAAATCGGAACCGTTTTTGAGAAAAAATATATTTTAGTTTCTATGGTACCTACCTTAATTTTCTGTCTAAACATAATTCTAAAAAAGACAAAAAAGGACTTATGAAAGAACTCCACATGGCTACTATTTTCTTTGCAAAACCCAGCATATAATTTCGGTCAGCATGTATTGTAGTAATTAAAATTTAAACCTAACACCATCTTTTGGGGCAGGCAGGAATCCGTTGGTGCATGAATTTGACATGGCTATACAACGCTAATGAAATCTTACTTTAGTTGTATTTTCAACTAATAGATGGGAATACTCTGAAATTAAAATAAAATAATTTATTTTCAAATTCCGGTTAGGATTCTAATAATTTAACAAAGTCAATTTTATTAAGAGGTTAGATGAATAATATTGAAAATATATACATATACAACGTAATTCTGCAATCACTGCCTTAAATTTAGGAAATGATGTGTAAGATAAGTAATCAAGGATTTTCTTTTAAATTTTAAATTTGTTTTGAAAAAAATGTTTATGGATATTTAGAATTAAATCTGAATAGTAGGCACAATTCAGATTAAAGTTTAAAACAACCATCAAAATAGTTTTAATGCTACCATATGAGACCCAGAAAGATGTTTGTGTTTCTTCAGTCAGCTAAAACAATTATCTCCATATTTTTTACATTTTATTTGGTGTGGGAGGTGGAATACTGGCCAGAACGGGGGTTGTTTTCGCTGCTTTATCTGCCTCTATTGAATTCAACAGCCCAGTAAACAACCATAGAATTTGGTGGGGCACTAGTCCCTAAGTCTTCTGGATGTCCAAATAAATATCATCAGTCAATATTTTATCACAAATACTTTTTCACCATACATAATTTGTTTTTTTTCTATAGTAAGATTTTTTTGGAACCTTGTTACACAAAAAAAAACACAAGTTGTACAACCGAATAAAGTGAAATTTAAGGTGAATGTAATACGATAGTGACTCTTCAAATTAATTACTAATTACTACTAACAAACGTTTAAAAGTATTATTCTAAAAATCTCTTGATCTTCCCTCGTACAGGGCAACCCCTGATTTCAAAACAGCTTAAAACGTAAATGTAGGTTCATACATAATCACGCTAAAACTATACAAATGCCACAGCGATGATTAATGCAGGAGAGCGAAATTCAAAATCAATTTAAGTCCAAGCATAATCTCTGAAATCTATTTCAAAGTATCAGGAGATCATGTTACTCGAGGAGGTATCAAACTGATATTCTGTACTAGATTTGAAAATGCGCTTGATTGCATTTTCAAATTCAGAACATTCGCGTCTCTTTCAAGCTGGGTAATTTCATCTGTCTCTAATGGCTCTCGCCCGCAGCGACATCTCACAATATGAACTCCTAATCCTAATGTCACAAAATTTACTAATCAGCTAGAGTAGAGAAACCTCCTCTGTTGTTTAAGTCCCCGGGAGCCAAAAGGTTTGGTCACTGGGCCCGCTGGCCTACATCACAATTAATTAAAAGCAAATACAGTGGGTGGCCATATAAAATAGGGACATTGTAAATTTTGATACTAATTTGTACATTACAAAACCATTAAACTCATAAACGATCCTTGTTTTTTAGTGCCAACAGTTATTGAATTATGGATTTCTTACCTACATTAATAATAAAATAATTTCCGCCATCACAATCATAAGAAATGGAAGTTACCGTGTAACATAGTGATATTTTAAATATTTCTGAGAAATTACATTTTTTGTTGTCATAGACAAAATTACCGCGGTAAGATTCGATTTTCAATCACAATATCAATGAACTACGACAGATAGTAAATATTTATTTATATTTACTTTTTGTTTTACTATTTTCCTGTGATTTTTTATTATTATTTTGAAAAAACGTATTTTGCTTAGAAAAAGTTTTTTAGTACATAGCTTCAAGTATTTCTTGAGGTCAATATTACTAAAATCATTTACAAAATTACAACAAAAACATCTACTGAATAATTCTGAAAAGATTCAGAATACTTTTTCTTTTTACAAAAAAATGTGGGCATTTAAATCCTAAATATGTGAATATTTAGATGCTGTCCTAGTAATTGTAAGTATGCTTGTAATTAACTGATCTTATCGCAATCAATCTCTCCTTGAAGATAGAAAATGTAATTTGGCAGAAATATTGAAAATTTCATTATTTTACGTGGTAAGTTCAGTTTCTTATGATTGTGGTGGCTGAATTTATTTTATTATTTACGCAAGTACGAAATACCATAATTGAATGACTTTTAGCACAAAAATAAGCATGGTTTAGTGAGTTTAATGGTTTTTTGATGTGCAAATTAGTATCAAAATGTGGTGTCCCTATTAATATGGCCACTCACTGTATATGCATGCAACATTGGTCAATGATTATGCAAGAGAGCGAGATTTAAAATCAATTTCAGTCCAAGACCTGTATTTGTCGGACTGTTGACCATCCAAATATATCTACATTATTAGAGAGTACTTTGACTAGTTGCAAATCCCTCCCAATGGGGCTGTATCTGTCAATGTCAGTTAAGCAGATGGTGGTATGCATTAGGGAATGATTGCGGTATCGCAGATAGGGATAGGGCACATATAGCTCCACAACCTCATTAAGCAAATCATGCACATGGAGAAGAATATGGTTCTTTCTCCTCTGCTTGAGTGAGGAGAAGCTTAACATGCCCATCACAAAGGGGGAGGATAAGTCTGTTGGTAGAATAGTAGTAACCTTTTCATTTATTTTTTTTATTTTATTTTGTTGTGGGGCTGTTTTTAAGTTTACCGAGCCTAGTATCACTGCGACCATTTCTTGTCTATTGTGATCGCCACCTACAAAAGTTCCGTGATAAATTTTGCGTTAGTGGCATACTGATGGGTGTTTCTTTCACTCATCAGTAAACCACATTGCACACGAGATGCAGAGGAGTTTCGTCTGCAGTTTGGCAGTATCTGCTCACTCCAGTGTCCCAGAGCTTGAGGTTGAACCTATGTCTGTTCAGGCCACAGTACCCCGTGAGCGCTCTCACCAGCATGTGTAAATTGTTCATACTTAGCGCTAAAGCCTCGTCGGCAGTCTTACGGATGTAAGCTTTGATTAGCCCTTTAGAATGATTCAAGCCTGGTGTGTTGTTCCAGTGGTTAAAAGATTGTTCTAAATATAGGTTTTTGAGCATTCGGTTTGACAGGCTTTTCGGTACTCCACAGCATGGTTCAGGGCCGTAGTAGTAACCTTATTTGTTCATATGCAAATTGCAATAAAAAGAAAATGGTTGATCTACTGTGTTTTCTGTATATTATGCACCTAAATCATTCGCTAATGTGTATTTGATTGCTGCATTTTGCTATGGACGGCTAGTATATATGTATGTACCCGATGATGTCTCTGCTGTGAAATTTAAAATTAGGATCTCCATTATAATAAAATATTTGGAGTCATAGTTCATTCATTTATTTATTGCATTGTTACTGTAATAAAAACAATTCACTTATCTTTTCAGTATGGTTTTGTAGATAGTTTACAATATTTACATATACAAATGGAGCCACCTATATAAGGCAGCCTAAGGCCCAACAGGATTTCTACAATTTTTACTCAAAACTACATTTACACAGATAGTATGCATTCTAAAACTCTGAAAAGAATTGAGCGAACTTATGAATTAGTTACATCATATCAGTATTTTGTGCCTCTGGAAATCCAACCAAAATCAATTGTTCTGTTGAAAAACAAATGTCCTGTTTTTGTCATATCATTCATTGCACACATTTAAGTAGGCTATTATGGTACATCATCACATTTTTGCATTTTTTAAATCTAAAGAATCAGTAATAGCGTTTCTTTTCTATTTTAGAGCTTTGTTCATGAGGGTGGACTAGTGCCCAAGAGCTTATATTCGAGCAATGTTTTCACTGAGCGCTCTGAAAAAGACCCGCTCAATGAGGACTCCATCTACAAATTCGTGAGCATAGGGAAGGGGCAGGTGAGTTTGTCAGTTATTATTAATTAACACTCAGTTTAGAAATAAATTACTGGAAAAAGTGCTATATTGTATAAAGGAAATTGAGGACTATATTTTCCTCTATTATATAAAGCGGTAGCATATTGTAGGTGACATTTACCAAATTTTACATGAGGCGATAAAAATGACAATTATTGGCAACTCATGGCGCTTACAATATTTTGTCTATGCGTTGTAATACTGTCACTACGGGGCTTGCAACAAAAAAACATACCCTCCAAGGTACTTGCAATATTTGTCTTGTTGCTTACAATATTGTGCTCACTCAAAACTAAAATTTACAGTGTTTGACATAATATTTAAAGCATATTCAATCTTTCGAATGGCAGTTGCAATATTTTGCCAAGCTATAGATATCACATATTCTCGTATTTTAGTTTGGTACCAGCCAGAAAATACAAGATTTACGCAGAATAATGAATTGAAAATTTCGATTTTTATAGTATAAAATTTTTAAATTTAGAGGTTGCAATAAGTGTGCTTCGAATTTTCAGAATTTTAGAATTTCTCTTACTGATTTAATAAAATATGCTGTTTTTCTTAGATTATGGAGATACTCGTCCGCAATTCGGACCCTTCAAGTGTGCTGACTTGGGACTTCGATGTTGTGCGGCACGACCTTTCATTCACTGTATTTAGAACTCCGCGTCCGCTGCAGATTCACCCGCACCACGATAATGCTCTTGGAGTGGCCGGTATGTACGAATGATAATCCTCCTAATATTTGAATATGTGATTGTTAATGGTTAAAACACGCTAAATGGCTTTGTTTTGTTTGTTCGGAAAATGAGTTAAATTTATACTTTGTATACAGATGCCAAAATACATAGATTCAGTGTTATACCACACTACATTTCATACTTCCTTTAAACAAAATTAACAGCTACAAAAACAGGTTGAGGGTTAAAACCCATTAACCTTTAAAGTTCGAGTGTCGCCATATGACGTTGGTCGAAAAAGTAACTTCTAGTGCTGCTATTGCCATTTGGCGACAATGTTCGTGCGTTCATTGAAGCGATTATAGCCCTTATGACTGACTCCTCGGAGCATAATAAATTTAATCAGTATGTAATAAAACCACCAATAATCTCTTTCATATCGATATATATTTATTTTTGATATTTGAGAGAAAAAAACGTGTCTTAGAATTGTTTCCACTTGAAAGGTTGCAGCATACAATTCCAGTGGCTTGGTCATCTCAAGAGAGTAGACCCTGGCTCCTGTACCTTTGTTCATCTTGAAGCCATCTGTGTATACGGTTATCATGATTAATTTTTTCGCCGTAGTGTCAGTGTTAGTGCTAGGCAAATGGTAAGTATCTTTACCTCCGGATGTATGCTGTACGTTCTCGCCGATATGTACTAGGGTACGATTTTGTCTGAAGATAGCCGCCGTAGCTAATAGTCGCTCGTAGTCTGTTCTAAGATTTTACTGTGTCTAGCTGTTTAGCCATAGTTATTACATAGACCTATCTGCTGCATTCTTATTGCTGATCTGGCAGCAACTTGTTTTATAAATATATTGATTGGGTGTAGGGCTGTGATAATCTCAATACCCTCTGTTGGTTCTGTTCTCGTAGCAATCATTATCATATGCATGTCAGATTCTGCACCTTTAACAGTTTCTTGACAGCTATGCGAAGACTTCTTTTCAGCAACCACACTAATGCCCCATAGATTAACATATAGAATAGAAGAAGAGAATAATTTATTGATTTTCCAAATGATAACTTTGATAAAATTTAAATCTGGATAATTCAATTATAATTATCTAACAAAGGACTATTCAATATTTGTATTACTTGTGCTTTTTGGTACAATAACAGAGGGTATCTGGTACAAAACAATAACCAGAAGTTATTGTTTAACTTTTTGATAATATTGACCGTAGTAATATGTATAAAACTCTTCAAAGGTATAAAATGTATTTTATATAAATAGCTTTTCATGTTTTTTTTTAAAAAACGGTCATTTTCAATATCTTTAATTAAAATACAGATTTATTTAATTAGGATACAGGTTCAGTAAATGGGGATACAGGTTTAAATACATGGCGGCTATCCTGGAATTTGCGGATGACATAACGCTATTAACCCGCAACCCAAAAAAAAATCAGGCACTTCTCAAGGTGACTATTGCAAATAGACCAAAGGAATGACGATTAAACCCGCGAAATACTGCTGCCTAAACTTAGTATGGAAGGGCACAAAATTCATCTCAAACGGGTCTGACAGTGGCCGGTAAATCGATTGCAACAGTGGCTGATAGAGCTCCTTTCAAATTTCTAGGGAAAAATATCATTAGCAAAGAGAACGGACATCCCACTGAGGACATTGTCAAACTTTTTGATGAAAACCTTCGCCGAACTGACAAGCTTCCCTCCTGGGTACATAAAAGGCATGGATTTACAATAACTATTTGTCATCAAAACTTTCATGGCCATTTCTCTTCTATGACTTCTCTAAGCAAAACCTGACTAAATTAGACTCTAAAGTGACCGGATCCCTGATATCATAGTTTGGACTGGCTCAACCGTCTGATCTCAATAGATCTGGACTGGGTATGAAAACAGCAAAATCTGATAAAGAAATACTGAAAGGTTTTTCTCAGGAGGACATGGAGTTTATTAGCCTATCCATTGCACTGACCAAAAAGGACAATTCAGTAACGGCTTCGAGAAGGTCAACTTTATGAAACCTGGAGCAAAAAAGCTGACCAGACATAGGACTAAGCCTTCCTCAATTCTGGGAGCAGCAAAGGACTGGAAATTGTTGATGGACACACATGAGAAGCATTACCAAATGCCTTTAGAAATCTGTACCACAGCATAGAGACCAGAGATACTCATATTCTCCAAGATAACAAAGCATGTAATACTTGTTGAACTTACAGTTCCACGGGAGACTAACATCCCTAAGGACCACAACTTCAAAGTAAACAAAGTATTGCAACGTAGTAGACTGGATAGTAGGAAACGGATTCCAGACTGATCTCTTCGCCGTGGAAGTCGGAGAAAGGGGGCTACCAGGGAAGTCACTCTACACTCTCTAAGAATCTAGGCCTGCCAAAATCGGCGCTGAGATCATATATGGAGAGAGCTTCGAAAGCGTCACTGAGGTATCCTACAGAATTTGGATCGGCAGAGAAAGGGAGGTTGAGGGCGGGACTGGTGGTTCTCCACGTCCTAGAAATCGCAGACTAGCTGATGAGGACTTGTAATGAGATGAAACGTCACGCGCACCATAGAACTGAAGAGTGGCTGCTCACTAGTACCGTCCTCGTCTAACGCCCTCCTATACTGCCAATGGGCCCGGATATGTTTGGGGAAATCATTGCAAGTTGATTTCAACACCTCCTATGAAGGTAACATATTTAAAAATATGGACCAGTGTACTCAGTATCTTGTCTTGCTGCTTTAATTTGCCACTAGCGATAGCATATTATCAGCTATTATATTTAATGCAACTTTTTGGTAGTAGTTTTTTCTGTTATGTGTTTTTTTAAGTTACTGCGAGCCCAAAGGTAGGGTCACTAAGCCCGGCCCGTTGGCCTGCCTTATTAAGCAACAGCGGTGACGCAGCTGTGAAAGCATCCGCACCACTGCGCTACTGCCTCCATGGTGACCGCCATTGTTTTTGTGTCTCTCTAGCTCTGTGTTCGATATCGGCATCGGACGACGAGGAAGAAGAGGAGACTGAGGAATGCAACCGGCAAGCGAACGAGACCAAAGTGGCAAGTGGGAGCGGCTTCTCAATGGCTTCGGGTAATATCTCTGCTCGCTCTGCACTCGATCGGCCTGGGTGGAAGGACGGCGCGCATTATCACCGCGTTGAACCCACAATTTTGTGCCACAACGGAGAAAGTATACAGGTGAGCTACCTTAAATCCTACATATAATCGCTGTAACAGCAGGATGCATGCATTTGTTATTTCCCACAGCTAACTCGGCAGATCTTCCAGATATTGGCAATTCCTCGTGGTTTTGGTATTTTTAGATCCAGGATTAGGATGTGAATAAAATAGAAAGAGCGCCGTCGTCATGTCTATACCAAATTTGCAAACCTGTTAAAAATAAGCATACTTTTTAAGTCCTGATTTTATTTCATAATTATTTGCTTTAACGCTACTCACATTAAGCGATTACATTTATATTAAACATTATATAGTAAGTACAAATGGAGCTGCCATCGAATTCATCGACCAAGGTCGGGCCCATCATAATACTATTGTTACACTTCTGAAAGGTGAGCGGTGGACTTCGGAAGGACTAATAATGCATTAGAAGTTATGTAAAACCAGAAAAATTATCCACATATTAACTAATAGATTGACTAAATTTATATATTAACTCAGCGGTTCCCAAACTTTATCAGTCCGCGGTGCACTTACAGGTTTAGTATTTTGTCCCGGCACCCTTGTCAAAATATGTGTACAATGATACAAATCAGGCACAGAAATGAAAACAATTGTTAAGATAACCCTCACAATTTTTAAGATAAATCTCACATTTATTAAAATTTAATCACAAGAAACCATCAAACTAAAATATTGAAATACAAAAAAATATGAAATAAATGATGGAAATCTTTTAATGATGAAGTTAATATGACAGGTAAGCTTGCTGATGACTTTTTTATGCATTTCTCAACCATGGTAGAGTAATTTTTTTTATGCTAATCGGTCCAATTTCATATTAGAAACATATTATTGCAATCAACTTTGGCTAAAGTTGTTAAAGATTGCTAAAAATTCACTTTATTTATCCTATACAAAAGTCTAACAAAGGGACATAGATAATGAGCAAGCAATTATATGCACAATAGGCAAGAAGCCTTACTCTAGTTGATAATTGGTAATTATGGTCAGCACACCTTCATGTTATCAATTATAGGCATAAATGTACTTAGTTGATGGTACTCTTTCCAGAGGACCACAGCTATAATAAGCTTAATACACATTTGTTAATAGGTACCGAGTTGTTGGTGGATGGCTGACTTTTTTCGTTGATTCTAAATGACAAATATTTGGTTTTTGTAATATTAAGAGTAAGTAAGGAGTCATCCAGTAATTTTTTAAGGGTCCTCAACTAATAATTTGCTTTAGTAAACACACAAAGAAGTTTGCTTTTAGTATTTTTGTATTATTTGAATACGAGGCATGTTCAAAAAGAATCCTAACTTTTGCAAAAATATATTTGATGGTATTGTACATCATTTTAAGCACTGCCCCCCTCTTACTGGCAATATACCGTTCCCATCGTTTCTTCCATTTTTGGAAAGCCTGGAATGCACTTTCTGGGGATGGCGCGCAGGTCTCTTGTCGCACTGTCCTGAATCTCCTCTATGGTTTGAAAATGGCATCCTTTCAACAAGCTTTGGGAAAAAAGGGAAAAAGTCTGCTGGGGCTAGGTCCATAGAATACGGTGGATGGGGCACATTAGGAGTGTGAAGTTTTGCTAGATATGTAGCTGCGGACAAGGAGTGACGTGTGAGTCGGCGCATTGTCATGATGCAACATTCAAGTCTGGTTTCCCCATAATTTAGGCCTCTTCTTGCACACAGAGTCCCTCAAATGCGCTAGACTTCCCTGGCAGACTTCCTTGTTTACCATCTAACCATATGGTACAAATTCCTGATGGACAATGCCTTTGCAATCAAAAAACACAACCAACAGCACTTTGATCTTTGACCGACTTATGCATGCTTTTTTTGTATGAGGAGTCCTTTGCCCGCCCACTGCGACGACTGTACCTTTGTTTCAATATCATATCCATAAACACACATTGTTCTTCAAGCTCTTTCATTGTCACTTTGGTACTAATCCAAAGAACAGCTTGTGCCGTGCTCACTTTAACCACTGTAACTCACCAACTAACGGTCAGAGAGAAACGCGGCAAATGGCATTTTCTTTTCTAAATCTGCCGCTACATGCGCTCAGTAGCCGCAGCGCACTCCCTCTGCCGGTTGGTGCGCTATTTTAAAAGTTGGGTTTCTCTTTGATCACACACACTTTTATTACTTTTTACTTTATATAGATGTACATAAATTGCGTGACATTCTTTATAATTTGAAATATAATTTTAAAGTTTATCTTATCTTATTATAGTGCGCTCAGTAGCCGCAGCACGCTCCCTCCGCTATTTCAAAAGTTCAGTTTCTCTTTGAACATACCTCGTATTTATTTACTTTTTGCTTTAGGTATGTATAAAATCCATGACATTCTTTATAATTGGAAATATAATTTTAAAGTTTGTCTTATCTTATAGTACTCTACTTTTGCCGCTATTTCTTATCATATCAATAAGTCAGTTTACTGGGATATATTATTTAACTATAACAATAAGTCCGCCATTGTATGTAAAATGTTCTATTGTTCAATAAAATAAATGTTATTTTTCATTTCTTTTCATTAATGTAGGGCTCGCACGTGATGATGGAACGTGGCACCTATGTCCTACAATGGCGCTGGGCCGGATTGGGCGGCACAGGCGATTGTCCTGCGACAAGTAGTACAATGCCGGCACACCCAGTCCCCACGAACGACCTACTCGATACCTTCACGCAGCATAAAGCCCAGCTTATGTACTTCTACGAGGTGCTCACTTCCCACAACTACAAGTAAGTGAATTTTATTATTAGGTCTTTCCTATAAAATTGCCGGCCTAAAAAAAATTGTACATTTTTTTTAAAGAAAAATAAATATTTATTTAATTGCGATTTTGAGTCTTATTATATATATGGCGTTTTGACATTTTATTGGGTGTATAATAAAACTTTTGCTGTAAAACTCTCGTGGACATAAATGGATGAATTTTAAGACATTTATCACTGACTCTTCGGAGTTGATTTTTTCCCCCTGTAAAAAGTTATATAAATTCCAGGATAAGCTAAAGTTGGTCGGAGTAATGTGTGATGGGTATTATAGGTGTTCACAGTTCCTACAACGTCACAGCTGTTTGCTACGAAATATGTATTCTGTACCAGCGCAGCTGCCGTCGTATCACAAAAGCCTCAGTGATTCCCAAAATGGTTTATATAAACCTTCAGGGGTCGATTTTGACTTACAGAGGGTCCATGTCAGCAGGAAATTATTGATTGTGAGCAAGATATACATGGTGTGGACCACATGAACTGACATAGTTAGGCAAGTCATCATCAAAAATTTAGCCATTCCGTAAATGTCTTATTATACCTTAAACAGATTATGTGTACAACATAGTATTTTAAACTTATGCAATCACAATAAACAAACGCCTTTGTCACAAGTGTAGTGGAAAGAAATCAACAATCAACTAAAACTGCATCACTAGTTGATTGAGGAGGCTAACACACAAAACTAATGAGGGAAGGTGTAGGCGAGATATGTGATACGGCGTCACTTCAACGAGTGTCTGCAAGCGAGTAGCATAGATGGATCACATGAATGATCAAGCGAGATGGTGCTACTTATGCAGTTATTTGTGGAATGCCCCGCACTTCAAGATCGTGGTCGCTTAGAAATGAATATGTGTCATGCGAAATTTAAGTACATTCCAAAGCGAGCGGCACTGTGTCAGCTGTAGAAATATATTTGAAGTTAACAAAGTATAAAATTTGATATAAGGCAGACGGGTCTACGGAAAACAAAAAATATTGGCAAGCGGTCTACGTGACAAAATAGTTTGAGTGCTTCTGCTCTATACCATATTTTTCACCAGACATATGGCATCAGTGTTTGTGATGCAATCCGACCAGTGGATATTCATGATCTCCCGGAAGGAGATCATGATATTCGCAGCACCAATCCTGACGTTAATGTCAGTGTCATTGTCGCATTTTGATGTTATTTGTTATACTTCAACTTATTGATGGTATTTGATGTTATCCCATATACTTCAACTTCTCCTTTGCTGACAGAGGCTCACATTTGTGTCAATGGCTATCACTTCTTTCCTATTTATGCTAATATTGAGACCGACCTTCCTACATGACTCGTCAAGTTCACTTATCAACTTTTGTATAGCAGCTGGGTATTTATTATATCTGAAAGTACAAATATTATAATCAAGTTTGTAACAAAATGTCAAGCAAATGCGCCCTAGCCATGTTTGCAGTGTGACAGTTTAAAACATGCAGTTATGGTAGTATTGAACAAAATTGGCAAACTGGCAAACTCTTTCACTTTTGATTGATTATTTGAGTGGCTCGAGTGGCATGAACCTTAACCACAGGAATTCGTATGCGGTTATACACACTTCACACTGTATGAAATACACACTGTGACTTCAAAAAACTTCAAAGAAAGAAGTCGTATGATGTCAAATGACTTGATCTTGACATAATAATAATAATAATAATAATGATAAAATTGTTTTCATGGAGAGTTACAAATTAGTACATTATTTTAAAAATATAACTAAAAACGTTATACAGAACATTAAATAAAGAAATATTTTAAATTACTACCTAAAATGCTACATATCAATAGGTGCATCCCCACGGTACATGGTATCTGATTTTCATGTTGCCCCGTTTCAATAGTAGTCACTTTAAGATCATTCGCGTTCACTTTAAATTCACTCAATTTCTTAAAGGTAGCAACAGATCTTGTCCTAATGATACCTGAGAACCTGTTCCAGGTCATGGCGGCACGATATTTAAAACTCCTAGTAAAGCTAGTCCTTACATGGGGAGATACTATAGCCATTTGACTACGGTCCTAACAATTCTGGACCATGTCAATTTTGAATTTACTGGAGAGGAATGGATTTTGGAGTTGCTGGAGAGGAATGGGTTTTGGAGTTGCTGGAGAGGAATGGCGTAATGTGACTCCGTGGCGAGGTTCAAAAAAAAATTAGGCGTTCTGCACCAAGTAATAACAAGTAGATCTTTCTCTTGAAACGTTTTAAGAAGCAATCTTCTTCGGCTTTTTCGATGTAGATTCAAATCATCAACAAATCCAGTTATCCCTAACTAAATCAGGCTGGCCGTTTGTTACGGGCCATTCATATATTATGTAACCGTTTTTAAGATATTCCTCACTCCTCCCCCTCGCCATATGTAAAGTTCCAACCCCCCTCCTCCCCAAACAATTATACGTAATATTTATGTTTTATATAGAGTGAATGGGGTGGTAAGGCGCACGCTCACATGTGGCAAGACAGCTGTCCAAACCCTACCACAGCCGGTCGTTAGT
>JAOPUG010000384.1:25082030-25098006 GCA_027564375.1 Micropterix facetella | reverse complement strand
AAGGTCAACTCTGAAAGTCTCCGGAATTTATAATAAAAAATACAGAGAATTTCCAAAATTTAAATTTATTGTTTCTCAAAATATTCTCCGTGAGCGTTAAAAGACCTCATATTTATAAACCAATTTGCCACTCATCCGAGGTGATCTCGGAAATATGTTTTTCTTATTCTTCAACAGCTTCTTTTAATGATGAAAATCGTTGATCGCATAATTGGTTCTTAATTTTTGGGAACAAGAAGAAGTCACAAGGTGCCAAATCGGGACTGTACGGAGGATAGCTGTTACTTTATTCCACACTAAATTTGACGCTCCTTCGTTGAATCTGGTAAGCATGGCATTACATACAGTAACGCGTCGCATTTTTTGACCCTCAAACTGTGTAGATCCACCGCGGGCACAGATTTCTCACAGCCAAATGTTTGTGTAAGGCTTATTGTACCTGACTTATGCCTATCCCTAAGTATGCATGAATCTCATGGTAGGTCACATGCCTATCTGTTTCGATCATACGGTGCACAGCATCGATGTTATTGTTGATGACAGCGGTGGACGGATGACCTTCACGAAATGTGTTTGAATTCTGCAAACTAGTTATAAATTGCCGTCTTGCTTTATGCTTTATCGCCAAAAGCCGAGCAAGCCTTTACTGAACTGTCATTTACATTTAAAATCGTAGAAAATTATGCCGTGAAAATTTTCATGATTTAAATCCATCGTAATGCGGACGTGTAATATCTAAAATAACGCCATAATGAAAAAACAAATGACAGTTTGATGAAATAAACTTTATTCTACATCCAAAGAGTTCCATTTTCAAATAGTGTAATTATTTTTTAAAATAGTTCATGTAAGTGGCCAGTTCCAGAAACTTTCAGTGTGACCTATGTATAATTATTTAATTTTCGGGTTAGATTCGGAAGAAGGGCAGATGCTGATCGAGATCTCATGTTACAGGAACTACTACTATTACGACTAGGATCTACCTTGTTACAGTTAAACCAATTAGAAACACACTACTATGGATGAAAGGAAACTTACCATTATCTCACTACTAGATATCAGTAGCATGTTTAGCTGTTGCTGGAATGGTTATGCTTTCTCAATGTATATAATAATGTTATCCTATGGTTCGACAGCAGTATGTGAAATTATCTGATGCTCTATCAGATATGACTGAATACAGCAAGTATGCAATATTAAAAATGGCTACTATGTTATTTTTCTAGCATAGTGAGGTACATATAGTACTGTGCGAATTAATTAGAACATAGAGTATTTTTCTCCTAAAAGTAATTTATTGGACATAAACATACAACAAAACAAAACTAGCCGTGACTGTTTCATCGGAGAACAGAACTTTACACCAGTCTTCAGTTGTCCAGGGCTGGTATTTCTTGGTCCAAGTTAAGCGCATCTTCATCACGACAGTGACAGAAGTCATCGCACAGTAGTTACGTCAATATAGATTTCAGATTGATGAAGTTCCCTGTTTAAGTGAATTGCACTCATACGTGGATCTATTTTGCTCTTACGAATCAGAAGTTTATTTTCAACAACATTTTCCCTTTCGTTTTATGTCCACCGCTCACGTTGTTTGTAACTGCTTGACAATCCTGCTGACGGATGCTAGGCCAACTACAATATTCTCCGCTATTCGACAGTACGTCATGGAAGTGTTCAGTAAGTGCGATTATCCATTCTCGCTTTCTTGGAGTGATATCCATGATTAAAAAGTCACTCAAATTAAGCAGTCTAAATAAAATAAAATAATCTTGATAAAATAACAATCAACAGAAACCACAAGACCATAATCTATAATACAACCATATGACATTTTATATGTGGTCTAATAATTGACAGGTTAAAAAATATTTCCAGAATAATAAATATCTCAGATAATTGCCAGAAACTTAAAAAAAGTTAAAATGTGTTGCTTGTGCCAATTAATGCACTCGGTACTGTAGGTACATAGAAGAGATAAATAGATTCCGAGTATAGGCCACTCAGTTGATGTCTTAGTTAACATTGCCAACATATACCATTGAGCTATTAAAATGTTTAAAGTTGTTATAGCCATTAAGTCAAAATTAAAGAATGGCCATGTTCGTCCGCATTCGCCAGTCGCAGAAAGCGCTCAGCACTATTCTAAACCTAGCCAGTCAGTCAGTTAGAAACAAGGACACCCCCAAATGGTCAAACCCGAATACACAATGCGACTCTGACCCGATAGGGCTGCGATTATATGCACATACAATATCATCCTCCTATGATGAAACACACAATGGTGAATGATTGTGCCAGCGATTCTAAAGAGTGATTGATTTTTTGCACAATTCACTTCAAGAAGAGTTCACTATACTATTTCAGCTAATGAACTTAAATCAAAATCCAGCTCTATTCATAGAACCCAGCCAGTTATGAAAGTTATTTTCTAGCATTCCCAGAATCTCAAAGAGTGAGGAAGATGGAGGTGCAAAATTAAACAAGGAAAATACACAAAGAATTAAAATAATATAACAACATAACATAATAATATACGGCCCGGCCCGGTGGCATAGTGATTAGGTCGCCTGATCCTATTGATTGTAAGGTTCCAGGTTCGATTCCCGGATGGGTCACCATTTTCCATTGGGATAAAATTAATGGAATTGCATTTCAATTCTGTCGATCGAATGCTATTACAAGACATACACTCTGTGTTAAAGAGTATCAACAAACAAATACAATTAATTATAAGACCTAAACAAATAATATAACAAAATAAAGGAAATGAATAAGAGAAGAAATGACAAGAGATGACAGTAATATTCTCCAAATTACTTACTCTTACAATGAGTTGTAATCTGAATGTTAACCAATAATTGTATTAATTTGTTAGATCTTACATGTTTAGAACAATCCCTCAACCACTGGAACAACATGCCAGGCTTGAATCATTCTAAAGCACTGATCAAAGGTTACGACCGTAAGATGGCCCACCAGGCTTTAGCACTAAATAAGAAAATATTACGCATGCTGGTGAGGGCGCGGACAGGGCATTGTGGCCTAAATTTAGACATATGTTCAACCTCAAGCTCCGGGACACTAGAGTGTGCATGGTCATGCCAAACTGCAGACGAAACCCCCATGCACCTCGTGGGTGAATGTAGCCCACTGATGCGTAAAAGAAACACCCACCTGGGTGGCTACTACCTTCAAGCTGAAGAGATAAAACAATCTAGCACCAAAAGCTTACTGTGGTTCTTAAACAATGAGAAGTTTAGCACGGTACTATAGTAGGTGGCGATCACAATAGACCAGAAATGGTCGCGGTGATACAAGGTTCAGTAAGCCTTAAAACAGCACCACTCAGCAAAGTAAAAAAAAATAGATCTTACACATCATATTTATGATTTTTGCACAGAAGTGAGAATGGGGGGCATATTAAGAACTGACATTTACTATATATTTTGGATTTCCTATGTACCTACCTTCTTTTGTGTATCTATAGTTGGATGTATAGATTGCAATTGCCATGAAAAAATCTTATATGGCTGCCATAATGGTCCTATATTTGTATAAAATCATTACCTTTGCTTTTGTAGTGTCTTGTTTAGCAAATGATGTAATGATATCAATGTCGGCTTGGCTCCGATCTAAAGCGGCTCGCCATTCCTCCAAAGCTTCCTTGTCACCAATGACCGATTTCTTTAGGTTTTCTGCCCGTTTTAACGACAGGCCGACCTCATCTGTAATAAAAGGGTATCACGAGAAATAAAGACTGGCAGAACAAGGTGGATTAAAATAATATTATGAAAAAAATACTGATTGGGCCACATATGTGTACATATGTTTTACAAGGCATACATATGCGAGAACAAAATACATTTACATTTCTAAAGTGGAATGTGGTCTACGCATACAAAATATGAAAAACATGACACACCATCCCTAGTTATTAATTATGATCTTGAGGTGAATTGCATGAAATCTCTCCATCTTCTTTAAGAGCAATATTTAATATTTTTCCTTTACCAAAATAATAAGTATTAGATTGCTGTCTTATACTGCGTTTTGCAACCCTTCTGCGTCTGCGACATTCAGGAGTTGCTGAAAGCATCGTCTACAAAACTAATTGTAATTTATTTGGCCGTCTATAATAACATTTACAATGAAGGATTTTTTATAAAGAGCCGATTGATTATAATAACAGGAAAAGTAGCAATATACATCGGCAACTTTGACCCGTCCCGTGATTGGTAACCCCTGACATCCAAATTGGCTTAAAACCTATTCCAACGGGTTTCTCTAGTCACCACGATTCCAAAAATACCTTATGCTTGCTCTAACTATTGGTCAGATCCTCCTCCAGGCCAAGTAAACGAGGATGCACCTGTAGCAGCACCTGCGGGACTCGGATCGAATTTTCTGCCACCTGGTGGTGCTAAGAGTCACCCAAGGAGGCTGCATACCAAATTTGGTTAGGATCGGACCACGAGAAATCTTCGAACAGACAAACAAAAAACAAACGAACAAACGCACAGCATACATCAGACTATGTCGCCCGTCCTACGGATGGGCCAAAAAAAACCATTATTTAAGGAATGATAACAATAATATTCAATTATTAGTGCCATCTATTGCCATTTTAGAAGCATACATTCTTGTCCAGGCATGGGAGCCTTTTTGCTTGAGTGTCCGCAGTGTGCCAAAATAGTGTGGTAGTTTTCCGTTGCCTTCCACACCATTATCGGAACACTGTGACTGTAGATTCCACTGTGCCATTCCATATCCAGTCTATAACCGAGACTCAGCTTCCTCAAATCAATTCTAGCCAATATTGAGATGCCAGCTGCTACCTCCCAAGATGGGTTTTAGTGGGATTTAATACACTATTAGAGTCATCAACCTGCCACAGGGAGCTCCTCAGTCGCATGATTTTGGCTCGCCAAGGGGGTACTACTTATTAGCTGCCTGTTGTCCGGCGTTCTTATTACTTTTTTGTTTTGTTTTTTTTTGCTGTTTCAAGGTTTACTGAGCCTTGTATCACTGCGACCATTTCTGATCTATTGTGATCACCACCTACTATAGTTCCGTGCTAAGCTTCGCATTGTTTAAGAAGCTTTTGGCGCTGGATTGTTTTACCTCTTCAGCTTAGAGATACCAGCCACTCAGTTGGATGTTCCTTTTACGCATCAGTTGGCGACATTGGCACACGAGGTGCATGGGAGATTCGTCTACAGTTTGGCAGAACCTGCACACTTTGGTGTCCCGGAGCTTGTGGTTGAACAGGTGTCTGTTCCGGACACAATGCCCCATTCTTATTACTTACTTTGCATTCGATCATTACGCTTCTGAATCTCGTCAATTGCATTGCGGGTCTTTGCAATTTCGTGCTCCATGCGCGTATTCTCGGCATCAGATAATATCTTCAAGTGCTCCTCTCTTTCCAACTGCTCCTTATAAGCATACAGCAATCGCTGAAAGAAAAATGCCAGTATTAAATTTGATTGCAGTAAACCAATAGTGATCTCAAACTCCAGGTTATGCAAATGAACTATCAGGCTATCCGTGAAGGATAAGCGCGTTATATTAGATTTAATTTTTATCATAGACATATTCTCAAATCTGCACTACTTGACGCACTGGATTTTGTGTAATTTACCAAGCGCAGTACAAGTAATGTCACTTCCTTGTCACACCTACCGTACAAATTGTAGTTCGTACTCAGCCATTCTCAGCCTAGCAACAGGGTTGAATCTCAAAATAAATGATGAAGATGAATGGACTTAGGCAGAATGTCAAAAGATTGTTATATAATATTACTAAATTGTAATGAGACTCATATTAGGTCTCATAATTTTAATCATCGTGAAGGTCATGTGAGCTTGCTATATGACTTGATATTTTTTTATTTATTTATTTATTTAATAGATTCAAAAAAATTACACCGTTTGTATTTAACATTGCCTGTGTCACTCCTAACTAGGCAGAGCCTGTTCTAAGGAGAACACCAAAACATATGATTTAAAAAATTAAATTATTTCTAATCGAAATTCCGGAATTAAATTAAATTAAATTACAATAATTAAATAACCCCTTGGGTTTTCTTCCCGCATGTTTTGTATGTCAAACTAGAATGGAACTAAATTAAAGCATTCGATCGAATGGTGATGATTATTCTGACAGATAAAGATCATAGATCGGTAAGGACTCGACGGGTGGCAGCAGCGGCATTTCCAATAGTTCGAAGGCGTTATCTCGCAGTTAGTTTTATTTACATATCAAGAAAGCATTACATACACTATTGTAATAGTTGATTACAGAATGAAATAACACGATGGTTTCATTGTTTATTAGACGAATCTCTTTTGTAATTACATTTAAATAACAGCTGAAATGATATTTGCGCAGGAGAACAAGAGCCTAGCATAGACATCTGGTGATTTGGTCTAGCTGATATATTTGTTTGGGTTCGTACATGTATCGGTCGATTGTGATGAGTAAAACACTCACACTAGAGTGAGAGATAGTGAGCAAACAGAAGACAGCGATTGTCACATCCGCTAGTGATTGGACCAGAGCCCACATTGTGAAAAGATACACGGGGATTGCATTGCATAAGGGAAACAACGAGCAGAGGTGGAGAGGCAAGCAAAGGGCTATTAGTGAACCCACACTGAGATTAACAAGTTCTGAGACTTATCAGGAATAACTCGAGTAAAATGGTGGGACCGCATTAGGCACTACCGACTTAACGAACATAATATACGCACGCTAGGGATAATTGACGACCCTTTTTGCAGAAGTTGCAGTACAGAAGATGAGTTGGCTGAGCATGTAATGAATATCAGCTTTGGCTGAAAATAGAGGGAAAATAATTGGCGAATATGAGGCTGCTATGACAGAAGCCACTGTCTATGGTGGATTCTGTGGCTGGTATCCAAGGTGGGCTGGTTGATAGGATGTCAGGTGGGAGTGATAATTACGATAATTTAAGTCTGGGGTTGGTTGTCAGTAGCCTGGAACACCCGCACTTGGCTCTCCATGTGGAACCTTTGTAGGTAACCCCCAGCCATCTCACACCAAGATTCTATTCACAGAGTCCACATAGGTCGGGTCTCTTATATTTCGCCATATCTACCTAATAATTTACTGTGATCCTCTTTCTTATGAATAATGCTGGGCATGCATAGACTCCATGCTCCTCTGTTTTCTCCTCCATTCCGCGGCTCCGACAAGTTGCCTCATCTGCGATGCCCAGAATGTGTAAGTGTCTTAAGCATACAATGCCCATTAACCATGCCCACTACTATCTGCAGGTTTGTCCTAGAGAGGTCCAAGCAGTACCTGCCAGTTGGAGGTTGAGTCTTACAATAGTTCTCTTTGGCTACCTGCATCTTGCTATTCTCCGTCTCTTCGCCATCCACGCGTCATTTTGCGCAGAGCCATTCTCTTGTACCCCTTTGCCAGCAACAGTATAGGGTGGGGGTAAGCCACAATTATGCTTAAAGAGGACTATGTGCTGGTCGCCTGGTAATCGGCTATCCATTTCATCATCGTTAGGCCAGGAATCTAAGCATCACTTCCATGGGCTATTGCGTCTGATATCGGGTACAACACCTGAAGAAGAAGATGAAACGTTTATTTTGTTGGTCATTAAAAAATCTTCCTGATAGTTACTGCTAGGAGCGCCGATGTGTAACCGTGACCTGGACCAAATTTTCTATGCGGCAACGTGACTCGAGCCGAACGAACAAACTGCACAGGAGAAAAGCCTGCCCGAAAGGCGCAAGTCACCCGACCGCATATTCCCTCTCTGCGAACACTGATGTGGCACTGCTTCGCTTTACGCCGGCTCGAGCCTCGCTTATTTGAACAAGTGCGGCGGACGAGCGATGCAAGTCGTGCTACAAACGTAACCGATTTGCTACGGCCACACTATAAAACCACAGTAAAACGGCAATTTTGCGTTATCTTTAACCCATATTCGCAGTCGGAAAATGGTAGGCTGTAACTATTAATGCTATCAGCATTTTGATAATGCGGACACGGCAAGGACTTTGCCGCGCTAACTACCCATAACCCATAAAATTGTATTTCCAACAATGGAGACATTCTCGTATTGTTATATCGCTGTTGAAAAAGAAAATGTAAATCACGAAGAAGCAGCTAAGCAAATAAATGAGCGCCATGACCTAATTTGAAAAATCCCGAATATTGGGAAAAAATGAGATATGGCAATCTATTTCATTGCTGTGATATGACAGTTAGAGGTGGACGATCCGGGTATTTCGAAAGTTGACTAGTAAGTCGCTTTTGAGATTCAGAATAATAATTATTATGGTTCCCAACTTCCAGCTTGACCGCGGCTGTGTTTTAAATAAAACTTTTTGTTAGTTGGCGCCAGCAGCAAATTAGTCTCAGAAAAGTGTGAAGTGACCGACGTACCGTGCGAGTGAGCACTCGTACGAAGCTCGGACAGAAGCAGAACAAATGCATCGTTACAGGATCAGTGAATAAATGGGAATTGTTTACTGCCGCTTCTTACCTTGCTGCAGGGCGCAGCGGGCAATTGACACAGCGCGTTGAGCACGGACCGCGCAAGGGAACATTCGTATGGAGGTCGGGTTGTACGATTCAATACCAAAATGCTTAAATCTATCCTTACTAGGGCTGTTTTTATAGTTTCTCCATCTTGTCTTTTTTATAGTTTGTCGAGAGCCTTGGCTATTTTGTTTCGAAATTAATTTGGTGGTTTTACTGGGATTGGAAGAAATAAATTTTCTGAGAAATTGTATTTTTTTCGGTTCATAGAAATTGTGCCAGTCATCTGGCAGCACTGCGGCGGTCAACTGCCCGAGCTTCGTGCGGATGCTTGATTACAGATTTAATAGAGACGTTGCTCGATACTCCACCTTTTGTCTATTAGAATCACCTTGTATCTCGCATGTATCGTATCAATCGTTGCTACAAGTTTTGCGCACACATTCCCCCGTTATTTTACATAATTAGTTTACCTATAATTAATTACTCGTACATGGCAATTCAGATTTTAAAACCCTGAAATAAACTGAAGAGAGCGGTGGATTTTATCACCTGACTAGACAGAGCTTGTATTGAGGTAATATTTTGTGGGTCCATCTGTTTGGTATATTAATATTTTTCATCCAACCAGTAATATATTTTATATAATAAGTAATACTTTTTGTATATAATCAAAACAAAAATATTGGCTTCATACTTACGGCGTAGATGTTCCATTGCCCAGTGCGTAGCTCTCTTCACACCTTTCTGTGTTAAATTGCCCTATAGTGGGAGAAAATGGCGGTAAACACTCCCTTCCCAAGCAAACGGTCTATAAATGAGGGGTATAAAAGCAAAGATGATATCCACAAAATGATTAAAAAAAATTGTCTATGCCATTTTGTTCAGTTTGTATTTATCTTTAGACTAATTTTGAGGTTTGTCTGCAAAAGTCGCTGCTTCCCTTTAAAGTCGACTAATAAACACGGTTTTAGATGCAAAACCGCTACAGTCCACAGTCACTGGAAGCAAAATGCCACTGTCCGTTTTAGCCAATCACGTTAACTTCGGTTGTAGCCATTTCAATATGTTGACATCGCTGCGGTTGTGCTCGTAGTTTTTTGCTTTTATTTATTACTTTTGTGAAAAAATGGGAGAAAACGTAACTGCACTGCCTTCCAGCGTTGCTAGGAAACGTGGACGACATCCCGAACAGAGGAACACGTAAAAAGTTGGTTGAACATTCGTTTGTGTTCATCAAAAAGTTTGGTAAAAGTGGCTAAAGCGAACCGCGTAGTATAATATCCACCATAATAATTTTATTGTTGTGATAATGTCAGATTTTGAACCTGTTAATGACTCCAATAAGTTTAAATCCTTTCCTTTTCAGATACTCGCCAAATCGCACGATCAGCTGATCGCACTCATCTATTATTTGTCTGTCCTTTTGATACATTATTAGTCAATGAGTTGCGTAGTCTTTTTTGTCTTTATCTAAAATGGACTGGAATTGCCTCGTCTATCCTAATATAAATAAAGGAAATAGCCGACGGATTAGTAGCACACACCACACTGTCCAGAATATTAAAGAGCAAAAGTGACGCTCCTATATTTATTAGCAAAAGTGACACTCTCCATTACTATTTTTCAAAAACATTTATATTTTTGTAAGCCGTGGACTCATATTATTTTCTCAAAATATTACTAGCAATAAATTCATAAAAGATTATCTCCAAACATGCGTAGCGTAGTAGTAAAAGTGTGAACTTTTCAAAATCATCTTACGTGGACAGTCACTTTTATGCCTCAATATATATATATATATGAATTGTCGCTCATTGTTTACTAAAAATGGTCAAGTGGTAACTAAAAAAAACATAACTCGAAACAATGCCTGAAGTCGACTCATAAGTCATAACCACAACCACCTTTTGACCATCACTAATTCGTCGGTGTCAAAAAGTGACATTTTAGGGTCTTGAGGTTAGAATTTACATTTTTTTCAAACAAACGAAAAAATGAAATCTAATGTCGGCGATGTCGTCCTCCCTGGCGATATATCGGAACAAATAACCGCAATAGCGCAAAAATCAAAAGTAGTCCTCGGCCCGGGTCTCCGCAGAGACGGCATGACAGTAAGAATATGCAAAAGCGGTATTCTTTGCAGAAAAGATCCAAACGTCTTCTGGGTGGATAATCATCAGAAGCGCTACATTCCGGCGAAAGGAGAGAACGTCGTCGGCGTCGTCACACAGAAATCTGGCGATATCTTTCGCGTGGAGATTGGCGCCAGTGAAACCGCTGCACTTCATTTCACGTCGTTCGAGGGCGCAACCAAAAAATTGAGACCCGACGTACAAATCGGCGATATCGTATTCGCGAAGCTCCTCGTGGCCGGTAAAGACTTTGAATCCGAATTGGTCTGTGTCGATTTCCAAGGCAAAAAGGGCCGGCTCGGCGTTTTAGAAGGCGGTTTCCTTTTCACATGCAGCTTAAATCTAGTGCGAAAGATCTTAAATCCGGCTTGTCCGCTAATGTTGCTTTTATCAAAAGAAATACCGTTTGAAATGGCTGCTGGGATGAATGGAAAAGTCTGGGTGAAGTGCCACACCGTGAAGGAAACGCTTGCAGTCGGGAATGCAATACTGGCGGCGGAATTCAAAACAAACGAAGAAATCGAAATCGCCTGTCTAAATATAGCAACGATGCTCGCCCGCGGTTACTAATCTAAATTAAAACTAACAAAACAACACATGTTTTATTTATTTTTCTTTTAGTGATGTAAAATATTGAACCCTCACAGCAAGATGACATAGGCATTGCAATCAAAACAAATCAGCTTCCAGACTTTCGTGTTTATTTTACTTATTTACTAACAAAACGGATTATTTTTATAATCGACTGACTTTTGGCCATTTCAAGGAGCCTTTCAAAGATTTTAGAACCTCCATTCCAGGGGGTGTCTTTACAAATACCGTTTCTTTGTTGGTTGTTGCCAAACCTACCTAATAAGGACGCGTTGCACTCTACCTTCTTTATTTAACAATATGTGGGCTATACTGAAAGTTTCTGGGACTTACCACTTGCATTAAAGATATTAAGATAACAGAAAAAGTAGCGATATACATCGGCAACTTTGATCTGTCCTGTGATTGGTAATCCCTGACCCAATCCCAAAATGGTTTAAAACCTATTCCAATAAGTCTCGTCATGACGATTCCAAAAATACCCATATAACGCTATGCTTGCTCTACCTATTAGTCAGATCCTCCTCCGTGTCAGGTAAATCAGGATGCACCTGCAGCGGCATCTGCACGACGGATCGATTTTGCTGCCATCTGGTGGTGTTTAGGACCACCCAGGGAGGCTGCATACCAAATTTGGTTAAGATCAGACTACAGGAAGTCCTCGGACATATGGACGGACGCACAGAATGCATCAGACTAGTCTAAAAATAAAATTTATTTTGCCAACGGTTCCATTAAGAATGAAAATGGAACTCTTCGGCAGTAAAATATATTTTATTTTTTACATCCGTCATTTTTTCTCTTTTTGGCGCCATCTTAACAATTGCGTATTTATCTAATGATGGATTTGAGAAAATTTTCGGTGTATGATTTTTTACAATTTTCACTGTGGTTTAGGTCAACAAGAAAGATGCCAAAAACTTCCACTAGCGTTTGGTGATGAAGCATCTTCTCGTAGCTCTGTATACTTCTGGTATAATTAATTCAAACATGGACATACTCATCTCCAAGACAATTCACGCAAAAGCCGGTCGGCGACAATGGTAAGAGAAACTAACATTGATGTTTTACGACAACTAATGCATTAAGATATAAAAATTACATGAACATTGGCATGAACCAAGTGCAATGGATGGATACCGCATTAGTTAACGGAACGGGTAGAGTGGCGTGATTAAATGATAAGAACATAGGGCAATCATTAGCAGTATATCATATCGTAACAGGAGACGAAAGCTGATTGTGCTTTTATGGACTTGAAAGAGCGGAGTGGCTTTCCTTTGGAGGATTTGCCGATGAAAATCAAGAAAGAGAAGCACTGGTAAAATTATGGTTGCATCTTTTTTTAGGAAGACGAAACATTACACAATTTCACGTGAAAACCAAACAGTCATTGCAGATTCGTACGTTAATATTTGCTTGTCCAGTGTTTTAGAAAAAGGTTATGAAAAGCTTCCTCGCAGCAGGTAGTCCTCTATCACAATGCATCCAGCCCCTCACATAGTCCATACATTCTTGCAACTTCTTTTTGTTTCCAAAAATTAAGGAAACTTCGAGGTATACAGTCACAGCCCCGGAAGCGGCAGTGATAGCTTGCATGCATTGACTCACCTTTTTGCGGATTAGTTTGCGAGAGTTCCGGTATTTTGGCTTTATTTACCCATTGTGGTCAGTTTTTATGTATGACATAACATTTTAATACATTTTCGAGGCATATTTTTGGTTATTTTCCATGATATTTGCCTCTGCAGGGATATTTTCGTGGTTTGGCTACTGCTTGGATTAAATCTGATTGTGTACCTAACTGCTGGTATTTACCATGCGAAATATTAAATTGTAAAATTAGCGGTAGAAATATTATTTTAAAAAATATATATACAAATTGAAAAGGCCGATTTCTGGGTGCTTGGTTACATCCACAAGATTGAAGGGCCGATTTCGGCGCTTGGTTGGATTAACAAGGGTCGATTTGGACGTTTTGTGACTACCATTTATCGAGCCTGTGTTTATTTATTACATTGACAGGCATATTTGACATAATGGTTTTTTAAACAGATTTTATATGCCGCCTGCCATCTCAACTTTTCATGTGGATGACTTTAAGGCATTATACAATTTAAAACTAATAAATAAAACTGTTTTTTGATATTGTGTCAAGTGTACTTTTGGCAATTTGACTTTGTTTTGATGCCACGTATTGTGGATTTTCTATGGAATTTCTATTTGGAATCGCTATTTCCGGAATTGCTTTCTGAGTGTATATTAACAATTAATATGTATAATATTTTCAAGTGGTTTCATGATTGTAATTCTACAGTTGGCTATTACAACTTTGTTGACTGGAGCGCAGAACTGGTGGAATTCTGAAGCCACTCTTGAATATTCAAATAGTTTAGTATTTTTATACTTCGGACTTCAGCAGAGCATTCAATTCAGTTGACTTTGACCTCCTATAGAGCAGCTTCGCTCATTTACATAAATGTTGGCTATTACAACTTTGTTGACTGGAGTGCAGAACTGGTGGATTTCTTAAGCCACTCTTGAATATTCAAATAGTTTACCATTCTTATACTTCGGATTTCAGCAGTGCATTCAATTCAGTTGACTTTGACCTGAGCAGCTTCGCTCCTTTATATAAATGTTGGCTATTACAACTTTGTTGACTGGAGCGCAGAACTGGTGGATTTCTGAAGTCACTCTTGAATATTCAAATAGTTTACCATTCTTATACTTTGGACTTTAGCAGTGCATTAAATTCAGTTGAGACAGTGTGTCCAACTATCTGACTATATATCAGAGACGGTCGATCTAACAGCAGGTGTTCCTCTAAATGATATCTTGTCTCCACTATTATTCTCCACATTTATTAATCCATTTGCATCTGGATTACCTTCATTTTATTAATTGTATGCCAATGATCTCCAAGTTTACACACATTCTAGGCGGAAAGATTTGTTCATGGCCGCTTCCAGCATCAATCTAGATCAAACCTCAGACTGGGCGAGACAAACAATAGAAATTTAATGTCTTGTCATTGGCAGTCGTCAACTTCTTTCATCAATTTATCGACAAATATTACTTTGACTTTATATATTGATGATAATATTGAGCATTTCCAGGTGCGTTTTTAAAAAGCTTCATGAATTTATTTCGTGGCAGAAACAAACGAATGAAGTTAGTAGACACATCTACCATTGCTTTTAAAGCCTCCGACAGCTGCAGAGAGTCTTTCAGAACATTCAAGTCAAGCAATCATCGTTCGGAGTTTGTTGCCTCCAATTTTTGAAATATTTGAAACTTAAATATTGGCGAGGACACCTTGAAACGCCTCGAGTGCCTATACAATTATGCATACATTCTGTTTTCGATGTACGGAAATATGATCACATCTCCAAATATCGCAGCAAACTTAACTGACTCAGAATACGTGATCGCAGAAACCATGTCCATACTTTACAATATACTGCACAATCCACTTCAGCATCTTAGCTAAAAAAAGATTCTCTTTACTCGCAGATCTTGGTCTCCCACTTTGTTCGTTAGAAAAATAGCCTTTGAATCCCACTCTCTTCACTCACTTTTCACCGAGTATGTAACCAGTTTCCTTCACTATTGTAAATGGCATCCAATTATCGTTAACAGTGAATTTTGTGTACTTTATATATAGTACCCAATATTTCTCAATGTGTACTTTTTAAAAATCTATTGCTATATTAGTAGATAATGCTTCTTAGCACTTAAATATTATCTTAAATCAATCGAAGCTTAGTAAACTTGTAATTTGAAACAGCCTTTTTGTCAAGTGGCTACTGGCACCCTCAAGTGTAAAATTACTGCATTTTCTGCCATAAAACCTGCCACATGTCTTCTAGAGGTTGGTAATGCCATCTTTAAAATAAATAGAA
The DNA here is from genome assembly GCA_027564375.1 of Micropterix facetella. Taxonomy (NCBI): domain Eukaryota; kingdom Metazoa; phylum Arthropoda; class Insecta; order Lepidoptera; family Micropterigidae; genus Micropterix; species Micropterix facetella. The sequence goes on along the minus strand of JAOPUG010000384.1, from coordinate 25,082,849 downwards.
AATGACACCCCACACGTTCTAAATTACCAAACATTGTTTTTTTTGCATTTTCTCACTTTCTTCCCCTCTAAAAACCATTGCTACCTTTGGATCTTAAATTCTACTGCAAAAATGAAGCTATAAAACCAAGGTTTCATCAATGCACTATTTTACTTCGGCCAAGCAAGTGGCCAAGTCTTGAAATCCTGTAATTTTTTGTTACTATGCACGATAAATCGAGTAAAATTACTTTCGATTTAAAAAAATCTTTTACCCATCGATAGTTATGGCTAATCCGCAGAGCCCAGTTAATTTTGGGGTCTATATAACACGGTTCGTTTTTTATTATAATAAGTAAAATACAAATTATTGAGGTGCCATTACGCGCTCGCTTCAAGTATCAGGATATCATAATCGTTAGAGACTTGTTATATAGCATAGAGACACGGGTGCAGCCAACGAGCGAGTGAGACGCGGCTAGCGATGTCGGCCAAGATGAATATATATCGATTGTACGGCCCGCATGATGCGCTCTACGCTTCTCGACGTATGTCGTATCAGGATATCATACTCGCTTTTAGGTATTTAACCAGTTGGGTTTTCCCCCTACATGCTTATTATTTATAAAGACATATTATTATTACATTAGGTTGAATGACTTTTTGGAGTTATAGGCATGGACTTTATGACATTCTTGCGATTAATAATGATTTGTGGGTCTGGAAATCATAATCGAATTACTGCCTCTGTTATGTTTGTCTCCGCCTATAAAAGCCTGGATTTAATAATACCCCCATAAACTGTCAATGGGATACATTTAATTTCATTTATCAATTACTT
>JAOPUG010000384.1:25049409-25061435 GCA_027564375.1 Micropterix facetella | reverse complement strand
CTCGATGTTCAAGGTAAGCAACCAATCTTCCGTCCACGCTTTGATCTTGTCAAGATCCTGCTGAAGCTGTCCACTGCATAGAATAGGATTGGCGAAAAATTTTGTGTCATCAGCAAAGTAGCTGCTCTGCGATGTGATTGCGCCTTGAAGATCAGCAATGTACAAGGTGAACAAAACTGGACCCAGCACTGACCCTTGGGGTACTCCACTGGATACAGTGCAATATTCAGATTTAAAGTCACCTACTTTCACTTGGAAGGTCCGGCCAGTCAAGAAGTCTGCTATCCAACTTAGAATCCTCCCTCGAATTCCGAGATGTTCAAGTTTTTGCAGAAGTCGTCTTACAGGAACTCTGTCGAAAGCCTTCTCGAAGTCGAGATATATAATATCGGTCGGTATACCCTCATCCCAGTTCTCGGTCCAGTGGTTGAGACAAAGAAGCAAGTTGGTGACAGTAGAACGCCCGGGCATGAAACCGTGCTGCTCAATTGGAACGATTTTATTTTGCGATATAAATTCGCGTAATTTTGCTGCAACGATTCTTTCCATGGATTTGCAAGCAATGCAAGTTAGGCTGATGGGACGGTAATTGGAAGCAGTGCGCTTATCTCCTTTTTTATAGATGGGAGTTACAATTGCGTGTTTCCAGTCTGCAGGCAGTTTCCCTGATGTGATTGATTGCTGCATAATTACAGCTAGTGGCTTACTTAACTGGCTTGCACATTCCCTCCAGAGTAAAGCCGGTAGGTTGTCTGGACCCATGGCGGATTCGACGTTTAGCATTTTTAAGGTTTTTCCCACTAAATCTGTACTAATATCAACATCATCAAAACAATTGTTAACCCTGGTAAGGTTAGTTAGAGGTGGTAAAGGTCCATCAGGTTCGTAAACGTAGGCATTATTAAACTGCTTAGCAAAAATTTCCGCAATCTCAAGAGGGTTGCTTGTGTTGGAGTCGGTCGCGCCGTTGTAGAGTTCTAGTGGGGTAGAAGCTTTGGACTGAAGTTGCTTTTTAATATATCCGTAGAATGATTTAGCTCCATTGTTGACAAGGTTTCTTTCGAAGTTTTCTCTGGATCTTTGGATTTCTGAGATGAGTTGGTTGTTACTTATTCGATATTGCCGGTAAGAAGAATCATCTTTTTTAATTTTGTAGATGTCCCAAAGTTTCCTTTTTTCTCTTGATAACTTAATAATATCTCTGTTAATCCAGGGTTTGTTGATTTCTTTCGGGTGTTTTTTATTAGATGATAGTGGTGTGTATTTATCAAGAGTCCTTTTTACTGTCATTTTGAGGTTTTCCCAGTTGTCATTAGTGCCGATAAGTGAAGGGTCGTTAAGTTCCATGAGATGGTCCTCCAACTCAAGAGATTTTCTAATGGATTCAAAATTTGCTTTCCAAAAACATCGTTTCGGCTCTCTGCTTTCTGCTGGTTTAGCAAGGTAATTAGTTTCAACTTGCAGATTGGCCATAATCGCAATATGGTCGCTTTTTCCAATATGTGACATGTATTTGACATCTGTAATAAGGGCTTGGTCGTTGCATAAGATCAAGTCGAGTAGAGAGATTTGCTTGTTCCTGTATCTTGTGGGTTGGTTAACAAGTTGTATTAGAGGCGTGTCTGCATACATTTCCAAGAACAGTTTTTCCACCTCAGTGCAAGCTGATTGGTTCATTTCATCCCATTTGACATTTGGTAAATTAAAGTCACCAAATGCTACGACCGTGTTTAGTTCAGAGGCCATTTTTAAGTTCTCTATAAGGATTTTGTCACTCAGTTGTATACCATATGATGGTGGGCGGTAGATGCCCGCAAGGAGAAACCTGACTTTGCTGCACTCTATGTTAAGCCAAAGTGCTTCCGTTTCGCCGCTTTCATATGATTTTTCTTGTGTTCGCTTTCGTATGTGTTCGATTCAGCGAATATATTGATTGATGTATACCGATTGCAGTACACACTGAACACCTGAGTTCTGCATGTATTGTTGTTGCAATGACAGATGAAATAATGTGGACTGTCTTGTCGTTCTGAAAGGGGTCCGGAATTGTGTTAGCTGGACTAGATCCACGCAGTTTAATTTGTTATTAATGATTTTGTGAAGGAAGACTAAGTCGTGCTTCATCCTTTGATCACCCAGTGAGGTTATGGATGGATGCCATAATACGGATTACACACTTGTTAGCAATTTTCAAGGTGCGGGTGGATATATGCGTGAAACAGCATTTAAATAGTACATACATTAGAAAATAATTTAGAAGTCCAAAGAGAAATGAAATCCAGCATTAAAATGCCTTTTCCATAATAGTGTTGATATGACCGATAAACTGCAATAATATACCTAGATATCTTTGGTAACAGATTTTGAATGAATAAAGGCATTGGAGAGTTGGTATAGGTGTGCAAATAAATACGCAAGAAATGGAATTAAAAAAAACCCTGTTTTTAAGCACTTCATCGACATGAACATTAAATATCTTAATATCTAATAATAATAATACCCTCTTGAGGCAAGGCGACAGGCGAATGACACGGTGCATAAAAATTGAAGAAAAATTTGTTGACAAGTAAATATCTGCCAAATGAAAAGGTAATTAAACTTCTCTGTATCGAGTATATCGAGAATGATCATAACTAGAAATTTTACAACTATATCTATAGCTTAAGGAAGTAATTATATTACAGATAGATAACTTATTGTCTATGTGTTAAACATGCCATTGAGCTTTTCTAAAAAATAATAAATTGTAGATACACCCGTTAAAACATATAAAATTTGTAATGAAATTTGTCTGTGTGGAATGTGATTATGCATTTTATGATTAGATAGTTTCGGGGAACCTCAGTTTTCACACTTAGCGGCAGAGAGAACAATAATTAATTATTATTATCGGCGGTCGCTTTAGTGCCAATAATAATATTAGGAATTTTATATCTTGTATTTAGTAAAATATTTTTGGTGCCCACATGACAGACTGCTGCAGTTCTGGTTTTATTGAGAACAGAGGAGGATTCTACTGAAAGATGTTAACAAAAAACACCTTTCTGTGAACGTTGCACATTATTCGTATGGGTTTTCTAGATTTCACGATTATTCATTTGATTTTCTGTTCTAATAATATTTTATTACTAAGAGTCCTACATATCCTAAAAATCCATTCGACAGTTGCTGTCATGTAGTATTTCAGTGTTGCCATAGACAATTAAAGAACTACAAATTATTTAGTAAATTTTAAATAAACAATAAAACCATGAATTAAATATTTCAATGTTTTTCGGATTATATGATATAACTTAAACATGTTATTTCCTCAGTCAAAAATATTCTTTTCTTGGTTGCCTGTTGTGCATATCCGGTAGCCTGTCTTTTTATCAAAATGGCGAGCTCTAAGCGGCCTCTGCTTTTGCGCTCCGCCCGAACAAAAGCATTGTTATTTTCCATATAGTTTTTAACCTAGTTATAAGATGTTAGTGTCGCTGAGCTGATATTCATATCGTTATATCATATTTATTTTTCCCAGCGCAGACGAAAACGCAAGTATATGCCTACTAGTAACAAATAAAACTCACCACTCCGTGTGGAATCGTTCACTGCGGCGGTACGGTGCGGTGTGTTAGGAGTAGTATGGTGATGCTGATGCAGAGGAGTATGATGCTTATAGTGGGGATGATGATTGCCAATCGAACTCGCAGAGGTCTTCTTCACATCTAAAAGATGAAAATTTATTCGGTTTCATATTTAGACCGTTGGACTTTTAGTTTAAGATAGATTACCGACTAGATCGGACCTTCTCTCTAAAAGGAGAACGTTAACTCGATCGAGCCCTGCATTACTAAATGTCACGCCGTAGCCTACGTATTAACTATGCCTATGCCCACTGCAAATCGGCTGGTTAGACTGTGCCAAATAAACTTGTGATAAAAAAATAATCTTACAATTTAAAATTTTCAAAGAAATACAATGTACTATAAATGGACTGCAATTTTCGGATGACACATGCTTCCGACCTGTAACGACCTGTATAGCAGGGCAACAGACGATTGACTTAATTAGAGCCCGCACCAAAAGCAAGCGGCCGAGAAAGGCAGGAGAATCGCTCACCAGGGAAGCGGAAGTGCTGCTTGGCGTGGGCGGGCAGCGGCGTGGCCGGCGTGAGTGGCGCAGCGGGTGGTGCGGCGGGTGCTCCGGCAGCCCCCTGCAGCGCCGGGCTCGACGGTGTCGAGCTGTTGCACGACGACGTGTTCGACGACGAGTCCGGACCGCCCTGTCGACGACCAATAGTTCAAAATAATATATCTACAAATCCACAATCACTGACGATCCGCGACAACGCGAATACCATTCCTCTAGAATTATAATTCCCGAATTCCATTATTGCAGCACCGATGCTCGATGATGTTTTATTATTATTATAAACAGTCAAGTGGCACAAAGCTGATATTGCTGTATCTTAATAACAATAATTATTTTATATTCTGTAATGGCTCAGTTTCGGTCTCTCCCCCTGCTTTTCCTATGTTTGTCTTAAAATCGTTTATGTTTTTGGCATATGTGACACTGCATACATATAATATACTTTTAGAGGTGAATACGTGGATTTCGACTTAGGACTGGCTGAGGTAGGTTTAAGACGGCCATTTTTTCACATGTACACTTTACCGCTCATTCAACCCCCCTCGAAGCCATAGGATACAGAATAGAAGGAAATTATTATATTTCTGGAAAGACCAAGATCTTTAAAAAATATGAAGGCCCCAACCCTTACCGCATGGAAGAGAAAAGTGAAGCCGTTCCAGGTGATGGCATTTGTAAGATCCCAGTATTTACTTAGTTTATATTCATAATCTTTCAGGATATTTGACTTCCAGGGATCAGCCAATTTTACAATAAGGACCACCATCCGATACAGAGAGTAAAATGCTTTATCTGGGTTGTGCATAGGAGATTTTAAGGGAAATAATACTGCTTAGTAGTCTAATCGATCCTAACAATCCAACAATCCGGGGGTTTTCTCTATTATTATAATCCATATTATATCTCCGTACCATACAAATGCATAAACTATGATGGTGCTAACAAATCATTGTTGCACGAGCCACTCAGAGACCATTTTATCTTGTCAATAATGGCGAGGACTTTGTGACAATGGTAGGTACACCGCATGTGATGCGATAATTCAATATCACATTTATTCGAGCAATAAATCACAAATTTTGCACAAAATACCATAACACCCCGGTAATCCAACTCCGTCACGCTTTAACCTGAAAGTGGAACTATAAAATCCATAATTACATTTTTTTCACATTCATTTTATGTATGAATGAATGAATTAAACTCTTTATTGCATTATAACAAAAGTACAAATGACGGACGTATCTAAAAATCAAATTATTACAGCCAACCATTTAGAAGACGAGAAATTATACAAAAAAAGGTAGCAAAAAATATAAGTTGTATGCCTAGGGAAAGGGTTTAAAGGGAAAGGAAAACAATGAAAAAGCAAGAGGTAAAATTATGATGTTTCAACAGAAATTAAATGCTTTTTCAGACACTTGGAAGCCATTTAATGATGTGAAGATTCTAATAGTGGAAGGAAGGTGGTTCTAGAGTCCGGCTGCATGAATGGTGAAAGAGTCAGTGTAAATAGAAGTGCAATGTAGTAGGAATGAAAGACTGTTATTTTAACTTGAGCGGAGTGGGAGATCAAGATCTGCGAGTAAAGAGAAAGAGAATCTTTCTTTCAGGTAGGACAGTGAAGCAGGTTGTGCAGTACACTCTACAGTAAGGAAATGTATGACGTTTATATATGATCCCCTCAGCAGTCAGAGCCAGACAGCAGTCATCTGCGGCTGAGCGGTTAATGTATGTATAAGTCCTTCGAGCAACCGCGGCTTCTCTTCCTCAACCCCTTCGCCATCAACAATAACAGGAAAAGTAGCGATATACATCGGCAACTTTGCCTTGTCTGGCAATTGGTAAATCTTGACTTATCCAAAATGGCTTAAAACCTATTCCAACAAGTTTCTCTCGTCATCACTATTCCAAAAATACCCCATATACGCTATGCTTGCTCTACCTATTGGTCAGATCCTAATCGAGGCCAAGTAAACTAGGATGCACCTGCAGCACGGATGCAAACTAGGATGCACCTGTGCGACTCGGATCGAATTTACTGCCACCTGGCGGTGCTAAGGGTCACCTAGGAAGGCTGCATACCAAATTTGGTTAAGATAGGACTACGGAAATTCTTCGGACATACGGACAAACAAACGCACTGCATGCATCAGACGATATGGCCCGTTCTACATAATACTACAGACAAGCCAAAAAGTGGTAGCTTTGAGACCGCTGCAATCATTTGGGCAAATTGGCTTGCAGTCTCCGTTCATTCTTATCTCAGCATATGTGACTCACCGGGTAGAGTGGTGCATTGGCATCGTGCTGTGGCTGAGATCGCTTGCGTCCGCGGTGCGCTAGCGAAGACAGCAGTGCACTCGCTCCGCTGGCGTGCTTAGGACTCTGGCCCGAAGATGGCGACCGGTTCACCGCCAGTGCCGATCCTGCGCAACAACAAAACATTCCTGTCATGGAGGGACTAAAAACTATACATCAGAACACATCGGATCCTAGGATGGAAACACAACGTCCAATACTTAATGGACTGATATAGCATCTTTCCTAGTCAATGTATGTGAAAAAGTTTCATAGCAAGCAAACGCTTAAGTAAAAAATTTAAAACAACTAACTCTCCTCTTACCCACCCTATTCTCCTTAAGGATAACTCATAATTTAGTTCCTATTATTTATAGGCTGTTTTTTTACGGTATACAATTTACAACTTTACTTATAACTTTACTTACAACACATAAAAATAATGTTAACGGTCATTGTGTTGGCTTTATTTAAAAGAGAATTTTATGCCATTCGGGTACATGGGCGCCACGGCTGGCTCGAATGTAGTACGATTGGGAAGTCCAATTTCTGACCGAGGCCAGTTCATAGGTCCCGGTTTGTAAAATTCGTTGCTTGACCTGTGGTGGGGTCTCATTGTAACTGTTGCATCATACCGTTTTTAGTTGCCGCCATGATTTGGACGAGTGATCATCGTGGCTTCTCTGTGCGCACTTTTTTTAAAAATGGCCGATCCGTCATCGCCTCGCAGAGCTCTTCGTGTGCACTTGGACATTCCGTGTAATGTTACGGTCCCTGGCAGCAAGACAATTAGATGCTTCTCTCACTTAAAGTGGCTGTGTGGTGTGCCATATCACAATTTGGGATTAATGGACCTTATTTTTTTTAAAGAGAATGGCCGACCAGTAACGTCACGCTGGACATTATTTTTCAATGCTGGAAAAAACTTTTGAGCCACAATTGCAACAATTGAGTGACCAAACTAATCTAGATCTGTGGTTCCAACAAGATGGGGCTACAGAATACACAACTCGGATTTCTATGACCAAATTGAGACAAATGTTCCCTGCTCGACTTGTCTCAAGGAGTGACTGGGAATGACCAGTGCGCTCGCCAGATTCAAGCAAGTGCGACTTTTTTCTGGGGGGTTATTTTAAGGAGAAAGTTTCCAAACATCGCCCCAGCACTTTAGAAGAGCTGACGACCGGAATTAACGAGGAAGTATCCACTACACCCCTTGAAATGGGCAGAAAAGCAGCCTAAAACTTCAGAAATAGTCTACATCAGTATATTGCTGCTGAAGGCCGCCATCTTGCTGAAGTGGTATGTAAAACTTAATGAAAAAATGGGATTATACATAACATAATAAAAAAAGTTTTAAGTGTCTTAAGTTTTTAAAAAAAAATTATGCCTTCTCAAAAACGGGTCCTTACTTCTGCCCCACCCTGTATTTTGTTTTATCTCGAAATGAGTTAGGAATGATTAGTATCGCATACCACAGAAAGCGATTGAATCAGTGAATGTGAACCAGTTGAAAAGCCGATTGGATAAGTTTGATGAATTTAGTGATTGGTATTATCCATATGTATAATTCAACACGAGGACATCAGCTTTAGCTGCTCATACATCATCCTAATAATGCATTCACAAAACCAAACCATCAATATCGGTTCGATAAGTGTATTTTTATTTTGATTTAAATGACTCACCGTCAGACTGCAGTTTCCTTCTAAACTCGTCGACAAACTCCGGAGGCAATCCGCATGATGGTGGAACTTTGCCTTCACAGTCGCGATGGCATTTGTATTTACACTCTTTACACTTTAGACCGGCACCAAAAAGCATCTGCTTGTCGCAGTAGTCGCAGGTGGCGATCATCTTGAACGTTTTGGTGAAGCGGTGAGCGATGTAGTGACCCATTCCACGGCCCACCGTCGGCGTGCGGGGTGATCGAGGCACAGAATTGGCACCTGCAATTTTATTACTTATTTAACACTCTCACCGCCATGTGAGTTGCCGGTGTATCATGCGGGTTTCATTTTGACAGGACACTGATACAGCAGGCGACATAGGCTGCCAGTGGGCACAACTTTTTGAGAAAAAGTGATGTATTTGACAAAATGGCAATAATTCAATAATTCATTTATTTGAATTCAAAATAGCAATAATTCAAAGTTAGCCACTGGTCGCCCACTTGACCTGGCGCTTGTCATGTTATTTATTGCTTCAAAAAAAAACATTTTCAAAGAATCAAAAAAAAATTACCAAAAAAGATATTAGTGTCTTATTTTTCATCAAAATACAGATGATGGCGATCGGTAAATCCTACTAAGCAGAACATAAAGTAAGCGAATGGAAATGTCTAGCCATAGTGCCTCTGTCGGTGAATAGTGCGAATTAAGAATGCATACAATTGGATATGGATATAGTTGGATTTAAGATCCATATTACGAGTGAACCCACCCCAAGGCGTATCAACGAACTCTCGTTATATCGGCGATGAATGCAGAAAATTTTGACATAACAATCCACGTATCTAACTATGCCGCAGCCAGGCAGAGGCCAACCCTTATGGAGCAGACACCCAGAGGGCACCCTCGCCCCCTGACTACCATATTTAGATGGGTTTCTCCATCCACCCATTCGGTTTCGGTTCCAAGTCACTTGTGTGGCCTCTACCTAATGTGATATTGCGGTATTTCGTAACTCAGAAATATCACGGACCCGAGGCGTCCCTTACTTGGCGTAATCATCGTACTTGGATAGGCGACATTAGGTCAATATCTACCCCCGTGTCTTAAGGAATATGCATTCCCAGCCCCTCCGGGTCTCAGTCGATTGACAGCAAAGCCGGTAAACCGCCTAATGCGACAGCCGTCCAGTTCTGCCCGAGGTTGCGTCCCCAGATCCACCGCACAGCAGGTTCGAAAGGTTACTCCCTCTCCTTGGAAGATCCTGTATAGGAGCTGTCCTGCGAGTTGAGCCGACCAGATCATACAGCAGCCAATAAAGCCCAAGCTACACGGAACCATTTGGAACCTAAACAGTACCGAATATGGATGGGGACTTTTCCACATCCCAGTCATTTCAGACTAGCTGATGAGGGCCTGCAGCGAGCCAAAACGTAACGCGCGCTAGGGAACTGTAGAGCGACCGCTCATTAGTACCGTACTCGTCTGATGCACTCCTATACTGCCAATGGACCCAGATATGTTCGGTGAAGCCAATGCTAGCTGTGTACAACACCTTCCCTACCTCTTTGATGTCTCTCTGCCATCACCGAGAACATGTTGTCACTGTCGACACTGGTTGTAGCAGCAGATGGGTTGTTTGTAAGTTTATTTAATCTGTCCGTTAAGTCAGCAATTGTTCTACGAAGAGTATACCGACCGATGGTCATATATCTCGATTTGAAAAAGCCTTTGACAGAGTTCCTGTAAGATGATTTCTGCAAAAAACTTGAACACTACAGAATTCGAGGGAAAATTCCAAGTTGAATATCAGACTTCTTAACTGACCGGACCTTTGAAATGAAAGTAGTTGACCGTAAATCTGAATAATTCACCATATCTAGTGGTGTACCCCAACGGTCAGCGCTGGGTCCAGTATTGTTCACCTTGTATCTTATGGATCTTCAAGGCGCAATCACATCACAGAGCAGCTACTTTGCTGATGACACAAAAAAATTCCCCAACCCTATTCTAAGCAGTGGACCGTTTTAACTGGATCTCGACAATATCAAAGTGTGGACGGAAGATTGGTTGCCTGCCTTGAAAACCGAGAAATATGTAGTGCTTCATGCTGGGAAAGGCAATCCCAACACACAATATTCTCCAGCAAATTGTCCAATTAGAAGCAGTTAATCAACAAATAAAATATCGTGGAATAAGAATAAGTGATGATCTCAAATGGGCAAAACACATAGTCGCAATCGCTAAAAGAGCTAACTCTACTCTGTAACAACATCTGTCGATAGGGGTGTTTATAAAGATCTACAAGGAGTATGTGGGACCTATTCTTGAATATGGCTATGAGATCTGGAACCCTTACTTCTGCAAATATATTAATGTCCTTGAAAAGGTGCAACAATAGGCAGCCAAAATGCCAGTGGGCCTGAAGAATAGGAATTACGAAGATCTCTTGCAATTACTTGGACTAACTACTCTCAAACAAAGTTTAAAAAGAGGGGACCCGAATGAGACATATTCAATTTTCACAATAATAATTTGTGAAAATTGTACCTGGGCTCTCGAATATTTATAAATTCAACGTCAACACAAATCTTCGAGGTCACAGCAAAAAGCTCAACTGTCCAAATTTTAAATCTAAACCTCTTAAGACCGTTCTGCAAAATGGAGCTGTGGACATATATAATAAACCACCATTAAGTGATTAGTGCAAGCTCTGTCAATAAATTTAAAATAAGACTTGATTTGTACCTAAAAACTTGTTAATATTGTTTATGACTCCGAACAAGATCCAATCTGGGAATATCAACAAAGCTGCATGTCCAGAATAAATAATAATAGTGCATAATCAGGTTTAAAAAGTTATTTATCCTTGATTTTAAATGCAAACACTTGATTTCGGTAGCTGCCAAGTCATTGCACTCATTGCAAATGGTTCTTGTGCAGCCATCACACTGAAACCGGCAGGCAGATCTGTGCATTTAAAGTACTGTGTTTGTGTGTGTGATGTGTGTGACTTGTACATTTGAAGTATGCATTTGAAATCATTATAAGATGATTTCAAATCTTATAATGTCAATTTTCAGCAAGAAATTACTCAAAATGAAAATCTGTAAAACTTTGTTAAGTGATTTAGTTTAATTTGATTAGTTATGAGTAGTTAGGCTTCAACAGCTAAACTGTTGGGTGTATAATTTTTTAGCTTTTCTCACTCAAAATAATTGAAATTTATGAAAATTCAGAGTAAATATAACACACAAATACTTTGACTAAAAGGCGGTTAGACTCTTTGATTAGATTATTCGCCTAATATCAAAGGTGCTTTAAGTCTAGTTAAGATTATTATAAAATATAAAAGCTAGCATATATATGAGAGTACTCTTAAGGCTGCCTTCGTCGTTGACAGGAACTGTGGAAACGGAGGGCTGGGTGTGGGAAGCCGTGGGCCCGCTGGCCGGCGGCGGCGACTGCAGGGCGGCCGGCCAACTCGGCGCATCGCTGTCTCCACTGAGCCCACTTCGGGAACCTTTTTCCAAGTGATCTTCATCGCTGCAAAACAAAATATAGTACAGTCTACACAATATACCTCGAGCCCTCTGAGGGATGGCGGCGCCAACTGAACTATTTAGTGATGCGGTAGGCAGTCTCTTTTATCTTTAACCTTTCACCAGCGGAGCCTCTCCAAAATTACAACCCTGTAACTGCAGTGAGTTTTTTGCAAGGTTGTTGTTTGTTTTTAAATAAGTAATAAAACATCAATTGAGCTGGAATATATTTATCATTATTTGAAGAGGATAACTAAGTTTTATTTTAATATGAATTTTGAAGACGTACAACTTTTTTTTTTATATATTATTATGCCTGTGTTTCTTCTAAATTGTTTAAAAATTTTACTGATTTTTTTATATAAAAAGTCTATATATT
>JAOPUG010000384.1:24948180-24961451 GCA_027564375.1 Micropterix facetella | reverse complement strand
CCCCCCCCCCCCCCCCCCCCCCCCCCCCCCCCCCCCCCCCCCCCCCCCCCCCCCGCCCCCCGGAATGGGTTTAGATCCCTTAGAATTAATAAGTGGGCCACCCGATCTCGGGTGGTGTGCCAAGCAAAGAGCGTCTCGTATCTGCGATAAATCCAGTGAAGAATTGTCGCTTACTTAAGGTAGAAGACCGCACAAGCGACTTCGAACCCGCGACCAGACGGGAGGTCGGAGTATTCCAACCAAATCTGGGAATTAGGAAGTCAGGCTGGCTTGCCGGGCAGCTGCTGCCCGGCGTCTCACTATTTGGAGTTTGTTTCTAACGGGCAAGCGGCGTAGTTGGATATTAGATTTGTGCCGTCCAAATTCCATGCGCTCATCTCGGGGTGATATAGCAATAAAGTTAATTGAAACGCCTCTTAAAATCCAATCGCAATAATCTACAAAATCTAATACTAAGAAGTGCCATCTTTGTGATGTCATAGATACTCATTCCACCATTTTAGAAAGCGACAACATGCATTCTGGTAATCGGTAGACCATGCTAGTTCCAACGATACCACTTGTCGTTATAAACCTTCTCAGTCCTACGAAAATCGTAAATTAGCTAGTTTCTACGAATTGGCCTCTCTACTATAGTAGGGTACAAATAAGCATAGCATAGTGTCTATACTGTTTAAACAGTTTAAAGTATATGAATCATAGGAAACAATTTTCAATTTATTCCAACATACAGCGATATACGAGGTGTGATTGGATAGTTTTGAGACTAATTGGAAAATGGCATTTCATATAGGCTATTGCGATGGATCCCTTTAAATTAAGTCACCTTCTGACCGAATACACCGACTCCATCGGGGTTACCACTTTTGGAAGCATTTCTGGAAATGTTCTTTCTTGAGGGCGTTAAGAACCTTTTCCGAATTTGGCTGGATGTCTTCATTAGAGTTAAATCACTTGCCTTTCAGCAATGTTTTCAAATTAGGAAACAAATAGAATTCGGCAGGGGCTGGATTAGGAGAATAGTGAGGGTTTTGGAAGCACAGATATTTTTAATTTTGCCAAAAAATCCCTGATTTGAAAACACAATAAGCCGGTGCATTATTGTCGTAGAGAATTCAATTCTTATGTTGGCTCATTATGCTGATATTGTGACAGCTGGTCCATATGGGCAAGGAGGCAGTCTTCTTCTTCTTCATGTGGCTTTTCTCTTCGACGGTTGGCTATCATCATAGCTATCTCAAATTTAGATATTGCTGCCCGGAACAAGGAATTCGTTCTCCTTCCAAACCACTGCCTTAAATTTTTCTGCCATCAAATTCGTTACCTCCCTGGGCCTCTGTCCTGGTATTTTGCCCTGGCTAAAGTTCCAGAATGTGTTATTTAATTGTGAGCAGTATCAATTCTTTCCTATTCTTTAGAGTACCAATTCTTATGAACTTTATCGATTTACAAAATCTTAAGCATAGCATCCTTCGGTATGACCAGAACAAACACCATCAAGTTATATTGGAGGCTGTATATAAAAGATGCAGTTACAATTATTTAATGAAATTGTAGGCTCTGCAATTGGAGGCTCTGCATAGTATTATAATAATAAAAAGGTTTCATATGTAGTAAGTACATCTAAGATGTATAACCTCCAGCTATGCGATTTAAGTTTATTTTTATTTATTTATTACAATAACTTTTTTTACATGCTTTTACCATATATATAATATTTGTTGAATTGGGAAAGAGTGAGTACATCCTATGGCGAAAAAGTTTATCTACCCACCTAACTAGGTCAAGAGCTTCCGTATTTAGGGATGCTGAAATTGGGTTCCGGTATCGACGCACTGACTTCTGATATTATGTATCTACTTACATTGTTATTATATAATATATAAGAAAAAGATTTCATGATATTAGTTAGTAATAGTAAGAACTATAATTTAGTTAGTAAAAACATGCTATTTTTATATAATTGTATTTAACCTATCTATATATACACACATATACAAGCACTATATTAATATGGTATTATCTAAACACTTGCAACATCTTAATTTAGTAACGAGAGTAATTGAGACTCAGCATACAGGTTCCGTTTCTAGCAGGTGCTTCTTTATAAGAATTTTATTGTATCTAAGTTACTTACGTTCTTATAACTGTTATTTAATCATTAATCATTTAGTTATATAATCGCGATGCAAGGAATAAAAATACCTTCGGGCAAAGAAAGTTTTCTTGCCTGTTGGTCTATGATTTTTTGGAACTGAATTAACAATTGCTTTATGTATAATTGCCGCACATCAAATGCTTCATATTCTGTATAAAACTTTGCTGAGGGGTATCTAGGGTTTTTTTTTAAATTATGACCTTCAGTATCAGCTTCTGCGCTTTGATCAGTGCATTGGAGGGTCTGCTTATGCAGAATGTCCAATTTCTTTTTTATAATGCGAATGCAATAGAGTTTATGAATATTGGAGGCTATACATACGACTCTGTTACAAAATAGCTGGTGGAGAGCTTTATAGCTTCTAATAGTAGCTCGCGCTTATTCGGCATATGGACGATACCTAAGGTTAAATGTATTTTTTATTTTATTTTCTATGATTGGTCTTCCGAATTATCACTCACTGGCTATCACTAATTATCATTCTTGTCATACTGATTCTATATATCCTGCTAACGATTGTGTAATGAAACTGTTATTTCTATTTTTAAAATCGTTAATCTTTTCTCACTTATCACATGTTTTGTTGACTTCTTAGCAGCGTCATTGCTCTATTGAGATTTTTGATAAAAGTCCACTGCTTTTGGGACGCGATAATAAACCAAAAATTAATTGGATTATATACTTGAGATGATAAAATTGTTATCGTCTCAAACTACAGAGTGGAATAATAGGGAAAAAACCGTACTGTCGGATTGTCAGCGAAGTCTTAAATGGTCTGGTTACTGCGATTGTCCAATAGGGATATGTGCGCAAATTTTTCTAGATGGCGACAGCACCTATTTAGTAGTTTATTTACCGTATATTTAGCAAGATTTACAATTTTTCTTTACTCAGGCAAGCAAATCATTCGCTTGAGGTCTGGGATTATGAGAAATTACTAAATATTTTCGATGTAATCATGTAATCATGCCGCTATGGTCGGTTTAGGTCGTGAAATATGTTATAAAATCAACAATTCAGCTGGCGTTACTGAATAATTGACTTCTTTTGATGCGACCCAGCAACTTGTGACAAATTGTCGAAGAAGCACGTCTTTTTCAATATAATTTTTGTCTAGAAGCGGTATTTCCAGTTAATATAATTAAGTAACTGTCATATTTACTAGTAATTTATATGAGACTGGTGGGTTGTAGCGCGTCTGAGGCGTTTGTTGTCATATAGATCGAATTTCGAACGTTACAGGGGCCATTCATTATAACCTAGATTTTTTTATATTGCAAATATAATATTTCATTGCGTATAATTTTACGATATTGAATGAATGAATGAATTAGAGGAACTCGTTTATAACAATGTTGCAATAATTACATTTGATTTACATGGGCCATAGACAAATTTAGCAGACCACTCAAGCGAGCATCTGTAAGAAGCTCTATGTGTGATGACAAGGTAAAACATAGGTATGTATATTCGTGTATTGTAACGTTTTTATTGATTTTTTTTCTAGAAAACTAATATACATTTTCAAAGATTTTAGAGGAGTTATGGGCTCAACATCAGTAAAAATTGTATATTTTTGTTTATATCAATCAATTAAAAATTGGGGGTAGCGCTGGTATAACTGCTTTAGACACAGTTATAAAAGCACGGAAATCAGTGCTCAGAAGTTCTGTTTTGTGAATATAAGGTTCTGGATGTACATCAGCTGTATTTAAAACAAACAGTGACTACGTTTTTGGGAGAGATTCTTCATCCTCTCACACTTATGTTATCATTTGTCCAAAAACATTACATATTTCAGGTCCCAAAAATTAACGACACCTTACCAGACAGAAAGCATAAAAATGTTGGAAATTTAAACATATGTAAAATTATACTGAAACGTATGGGAAGTATGCAAAAACAATTCTGAAAATTAGATATTTTCAATTGAGTTATATTTTGTCGAGATTATAATAGGTTCTTTGCAAATAGTATTCTTTATATATTTTTTTAATATGTTTGAAAATCTATCTTAAGACAGTTGATAAACTAGCTAGGCTAGATTGTATGAAACTCTGTTTTTATGCCGAATAAGACGCTAATTGACTTTATTTCTTCTTGAACATAAACTACCATTACTGTGACTCAGCCTAGAAGGCCGCATCTAATCTGTTCAAATTCGCAGCCGAAGTGTGACAAATAAAACTGTGGATTCCACTGTACCATTCAATGTCAAGTCTAAATCGGAAGATCCCACTTTAGTCAACATCTCGTTTCTTTTAAACTTGTATATTGTGCATGATTATTGCTTAAATTTTGCAGAAATTTTTGAAATTTACAAAAAATATTAAAAATATATTTACGGAAATCTATATTTATTTTATATTCTTTATACAAATCCACAGTTTTATCCAATTTCAATGAAACTTTGCACACATGTCCTCTAATTAAGGGAAACAATACTGTTACCATTTGTTTTACAAAAACCTGTCCCCATTATCCTTTTCAACCTCTTTCAAAATTTTAAGCAAAATTTTGACTTGCAACATTTTAATATTTGACAAATATATCGGAAATAAAGAAAAAATCGGCCAAATTAGAAAGTCCATGAAATTTTATGTCTAAAGACGTTAGCCCGGTTCCAAACGGGCAATCACATGCCAAGAAATTCAACATGTAAAATTGTTATAAATTCAGAACATTTACAGAAAACGGTGAGAAAATCGGTTATTATTACGGGAAACAGAGCTCGTATTAGATATAAAAACAACATTCCATGGTGTGTACAGTGATTCATCTTATGTAGATTATCTTTACAGGGTTACAATCCTTGGAATCGTTGATTGAATTCTTATTTTAAATGTTTTTTTCTGTTTATTTTACAGGCGAACGGGCAAACTATGTAAATATTCCTCACGTAATTGCAATGGTAGGCTTGCCGGCTAGAGGGAAGACTTATATTTCAAAGAAATTATCAAGATACCTGAATTGGATCGGCATAAATACCAGAGGTAAAAAAATCATTTAGAAAAATTTTACTTAAGCCACCCAATAAGATATTGTTTGACTTGCTTTGAGGAGAGTCCGGTGACAATAGGAAAGAGGGTCAGGCTGAAAAGGGCGTGTGGAAACTCACCAGACTTAATTCCGGAATTGAATAAAGAGTTATTTGTCCAGGCATCAATAGACTAAAACAAAAAGTATACAGGCAATAATTTCTCGATCTCTAAGCAGTATGATTCCCCTGAAAATCTTGGATGCTCTCCCTCCATTCAGAAACAACTCTATTCCCTATCTCAGAAGATGGCCCTTGTAGAATTAACTGTTCCATGGGAATCAAATATTGCCAAAGATCTCGATGAGTCCATGATCTTACAAATGCGGTCATGTTAATTGTTCACTTTCCCCCAGTGGAAGTTGGCACTCGTGGCTTGCCAGACAAATCTTGGTCTCTTTAGGAAAATAGTCATCTCGCTTCCTAGAAAAAATATGTAAAACTGCGATTTCTGCATTTCAAACTTTATGGCTTCAAAGGGGGGAGTGAATGGGTGTGAGCGTTCACATGTGGCAAGACAGCTGTCCTAAACCTACCACAGCTAGTTGTTAGGCCGGAGTTTACTACATACCCCTAAAAATTGTAGTAATATAATTATGGGCCGGGTCTGTGAAATCCATGGCAGTTACGTTTATATTTATAATTTATGTTATATTGTAAATAAAATGATATTGTTTTGGTCGCAGTGTTCAATCTGGGCGAGTACAGGCGGCACGCAACAACCGCATACAAGAGTCACGAGTTCTTCCGGCCAGACAATAAGGAGGCGATGGCAATTCGCACACAGTGCGCCCTCGAAGCGCTCGATGACGTCTGCCTCTGGCTACGGGACGGAGGTGAAGTAGCCGTGAGTGACGGTGCTCCGATCGCACTATGCTTTCTAGACCTCACAATCAATACAATACTAAAATGTACATTTCAGTGCTGTTTTGTCATACACAATAAGACTACGCTAGGGTACACTGAAACGATGTGGAATCTACCACTTGAACACTGGTCTTTAATTGACCTAATGCCTTTTACAAAAAAAAAAAATAGTGTAGTTAGGCAAGCTTAACAAAGTGGGAAAGAAAATGGCTTTTTCCTTTCAGCAAATATGTTCTGATATATTTAATATATCACGGTGTGGTTTTGATGTTTCTGCAGCACTGGGTGTGTTTCAGTGAAATCGTTTATCAGTTTAAAATGTCATAGGCGCCTACCTATTTCAACAGATTTCAGGAATTTATTTCGACACGGTACGGTGCTATAGTGGTTAGGTTGCCTGATCTTACATTGTAAGGTTCCGGGTTTGATTCCTGGCCGGGTCACTAGTTTTCGTTTGGAAAAATTATCAGAATTGCACTTTCGATCGAGTGCAATAACAAGACACGCACTTATAGACATATTATATGCACACACATATAAACACTTAGTAGGGTTGGTTGTAAGAGATTGTCGTATGATAATAAACCCACCCATTGTGAAATTTCACAATAAAGGGTAGAAACAAATAAACAAACAAACGATTTTTAAAGAAATAAAATGGTACGTAACTAATTTCGTATGATATACGGATCTAGCTGGTAGATCTTCCGATCATACGTTTTACAACTGCTAAAATAGTCGTACAAATAGCATTTAAATTGTTCATATCGCAACGCTGGCACAAGCCCGCTGGATCCCTCGCCCAATGTGACTAATCAAAATGATAATTTATAATAAAGTCCCAAAATTGTCATGTCGATGGAAAAAATTAAACTGTCTCCACTGTTAGATTTATCACAACTTTCAAAGAGGTTTATCTCAAGGAACAATGTCTCTCTG
This sequence comes from Micropterix facetella, assembly GCA_027564375.1. Lineage (NCBI taxonomy): Eukaryota > Metazoa > Arthropoda > Insecta > Lepidoptera > Micropterigidae > Micropterix > Micropterix facetella. The sequence goes on along the minus strand of JAOPUG010000384.1, from coordinate 24,954,450 downwards.
AGCTTTTTTATCTTTATTATGGTGAAGCACATAATTTAACAATAATATATCACTGGTGTTAAAAATCCTGATATGGCCTTGATTCCGTTAGCGACGGGTCATCCTGGGTGCACTCGTGTTCTGAACGCCACTCCTCTACCCGGAAGAAATCGCTTCCTCCTCCAAAATTATGTTGACTAATCTGAGTACTTTTTTGTTGCAATAATATCGAAAAATATCAAAATCTAGTATGGGTTATTATATTAATAAACCTCTGTTATTAAATAGAGATATTAAATAGAGATTATTCATAATGTCCGGGGCCATCTGCTCTGGTGTCCTGGGCACAAAGTTAATTGAAAATAATCGGAATGACCGATTCTAGAGGAACTGACTCACAAAAGAACCATTCGCGTCGCCGGAATGACTGACTCACTGGACGAGCAATGGCTCATTTCGGAAGCACCCGGATTCTCGTAGTGGAATACAGCGTCGGTGTGGTGGAGTGGTAAAGCCAAAGAAAAAAGCCGGCTCTTAGGAATGGAATGACTCGTTGGAGTGGTGGAGCAAAATGAGTAGCTGGCTTCTCGGAACTTGGAATAGAATGGCTGGTCTGCGGGGTACGGTTTCAGAGAGTCTGTGGGATAATGTACTTAGAACACTTATGTTGAAAAATCCAAAAAATCATATGTGTGCATTTGCTTATATGTAGATTTTCACATAATTGTCTGTATGTCTTTGAGCACAAAGCATAACTACAATATTTGGTTGTCTATACATCGACAACATTTTACTTAAAAACCTCATCGGAAATACCTCAGTCTTCAAGGCTTAATTTAAAAAAAAATATTACTACTACAATCTTATTTATTTTGGGGAAAAAAGCATAACTGCAGTCTTTATTTATATATGAACTAAGCAATCGAGAAAAACTATCATACACGGTTATCAAAAAGAATTATAAACGGTAACATAGCGAAGCAGAATATTGGATGCAGTAGCGCCCTTGGAAAAAATTGTAGCCATTGATGTCATGAAAAATCTACAATGGAACGAATTAACGTATCGGGATCCGATATTTCAACTGCAACTTATAACATTCTTCAATACTATTAAATAGTTTATTAAGTTTTATTTGCAGAATATTGGATGCAGTTAGTTTTATTTGCAGAATATTGGATGCAGGTAGTGCCCTTGGAAAAAATCATAGCCATTTATTTCATAAAAAATCTACAATGGAATGAATTAACATATCGGGATTCGTATTCAACTGATATTTCAACTGCAAAACTTATAACATTCTTCAGAATTATTAAATAGTTTTATTTGGTACCGTTTACGATTTTCGCGGAACTTCACAATATGCGTCGTGTTGCCGGTACGAGCTGCTACTACGTAACGATCTATTTAGTAAGTATCTAACGGTACCTAAAGCATAGGTTGACTGAGTACAAACAATTATAAGTTCGAAAAGCTCTGTACCTAGAAACACAAACAATTGTTGGATTTTTTGTATTTGTCAACATAAGTGTACTGCTTAGATACACTATTTATTACAAAAATGAAAATCGCAGTTATGAATTAATGCAGCTCTAAATTTAATTTGACCGAGGTAAATTAGTTACATATAATGTCATTTCTTTAAAAAATCCTGAAATGTGTATAAATAGGTAGGTACCTACGTGTAATATATTTGCTAAAAATAATTATTCTTGTATAAGTTAATCCTACGTTATGTCTCTTCCTTATTCTTTAGAAAATCATACAATATTTATTGAAATAGCAATATACCACATAGGATGGTTGATAATGGTACTTTTTTTAATAATTCAGATATAAAAATGTAATACCCTGGAAGTATTTAGCTACAGTTTTCCACATCGCGTATTAGATAAATTGCAATTTATCAGTGGATAAAAAAAATGGTCAGGTGGAAATGGTCAAATACATTGACCGTGGGACCCCTGGGCATGTCCATTTAAAAACAGCCTAATCGATTTAAAAGTTTGCTATTTCACAGTATTGGGTCACTCATATTATTAAGAATGATAAATACTACGAGAAAAAAGTTCACAATTACTATTGTAAGCTGCCGCGCTCTAAATTACACATATCGGATTGAGTTCCCCTAAGTAAATTAATCTACATATGGAAAATACGCATCACAAATGATTAACAAATTGACTTTTTATAAAAATGGTTCACGATTTATTTTCTTGTTTTGTTGTAACGTTTGTCTTGTTTCTTTCAGGTATTCGACGCCACCAACTCTACGATAGAACGCAGAAAAATGATTAGAAATATAGTAGTTAAAAAAATGGGATTTAAGTTATTCTTCGTGGAATCTATCTGTGATAATCCTCAAATTATCGAACAAAATATAATGGTAAGTTGAAATAAACATTTTTTAAAAAAAATATTTATTTATATGACAAGATATAAGTTGACAATTTCATGCCGTTGGGCCCCTTTACCAGGCAAGCCTGTTCTATAGGTGGCCTTATTGTGTGTGTGTGTACGTGAGTGCGTGCATGCATGCGTAATTGCTTGCGTGCTTGCGTGCATGCAGACGTACGTATGTGCATATATACATACGTACATACATAAATATATACATACATATATATACACATATACACATACATATATATATATCTGACCGTAGGTATGACATATAGATAATATAATAAATAATAAATAACATAATAAATATACTTAGGATAAAATTATGCACATAACAAAATAATTTTAAATTATAATACGCAATAAATAAAGTAATGTCTTGTGATCATTTAGATTCAAGAATTTTTATAATAGAATTCTTATAAGAGGTTTTAGAGGAGTCTAATATGTCCACACTAAAGAAGTCTGTATTATAGCTATGACAGGCTCTATATAGGAATGCATTTTCCGATGCGTTGGTTTTCACCACAGGCAGATGAAATAATCGTTAAGAACGAGCAGGGCGAGGAGGAACGTAAAATTCAATACGCTCCAAAATCGCCTTCGCATCGATGGAATTGTTTATCAACCCATGCAAGAATACAGCATCGATCAATGTTCTACAGCTCTCTAATGACATCAACTTATGGGCTTTTAAGGATTCCTCATAGGAGTTGGGATTGATGAAAGACGTGAAATTTAAACGTTTCAAAATCTTTTTTGAATTGCTTCGATTCGCATTATGTACGTTAAATATTGGGGATTCGAGACCACGGATGCAAACTCCTGTGTTGACCTGATACCGTTGGCAACCCGCTCTCGAGTACATAATGCCGGCAAAGGACGCCTCGGATCCGCGATATATCCGAGTTACGAATTACCGCTTACATGAGGTAGAGACCTCGCAAACGACTACGAATCCATGACAAGACTGCAGGGCGGAGAAATCCTTCCAAATCTGGTAGTAAGGGAGTGAGGACTGCCTACTGGGTGCCACTTCTCAGTGCCTCACTGTAAAGCGTTGGACTCGGATTGTGGATTATATTTTGTACAGGATTTGTCGATTATATTTTGCTTCTCATTCCCCGGGAGAACGGATGATTAATATTGTTATAACTTCCTGGGGTGACAAGTTCTTCCGTTGCATGGACACCTTCCAACAATTGTTTGTCGCCCAAAAACCTCCAAATACTCGGATATACTAGCATGTGCCATCATCGAAAAGTTAAAATATGGTTTCCGTCGTGGGAGCAACACAGCACAGACAGCACGCAATATCAATAACTTGCAAGGACCAAACACCACGCACAAACGCATGTGCACTATTGGTTTGATCCTGGTAATTTCGACCTCGAGAACGAGCCCCGTGAACAGCTGGAGAGTAAGGTAAACAATGATGAATAAAGGGCGATAGTGTACGCGGATCCATCACAAACTGCGGCTGAGCAAGCAGCAGCTTTCAACGTAAGTGATAAAATAACAATGCGTAATTTGAGTAAAATCGGCAAAGTAGAGCAGCTCGAAAAGTAGGTACCGCATGAGCTAAATGAATGTCAGCTGCAACCACACGGCGAAGTTTGCGTTGCTTTACTTAAGGCGACGATGCATGTAAATTTCGACGATTACATTATTTGGCAATTGTTGAACAATTGTAATAAATTATCTAATAATGTAAAAACTGAAAGAACAATCATAACTCACGGTACCTTTCTTAAGTAAATGGCCATTTCAGATTTTTCAAAAAGGATTGAAAATTTGAAAAAAAAAATGTGCATGTCAATTCCAACTCACGACTGGAGTTTACACTTTAAGTGCGATTGTTATTGAATATAAAATTGTCAATGAATATCAACTGGGGCTTGAGATAAACAAGTGCAAAACCAGGGGCGCAGGTGTTTTTATGACCCCCTCTTAGATGGCACTAACAGAATAATACATAAATGTGGCTTTAATTTTCAAAATAAAATTTTCGTACCGGGGGATTGAAATAAAATCGATTCATAAAGAGTAAATTCCAAGAAACTCCAAAAATATATTACTTATATTACATAAATTTGTTAGAAAGATTGATTTCTTTCATTGAAAATTATTTTCATTAATACTATCGTCAATATTAAATACTCTGGCAATAGGTTTGTGGTACTTAACTAAAATACGATAGATGAACGTCGGAAGATACATGATTTACGAATCGTGAAAACATCCCATCAATAGTTGTACTAAATATAGTTTTTCCCAGTGTTCTACTAGGAACAAAATTTAAATTAAGCTCTGATTTAAAAAAAATGTACTAAGTGCAATCCTTCATCTTTATCGAAGTCAATATTGAAATCGCCACCAAGTATGAGTGCAACCTAAGGAAAACGTTTTTTCAACAGTTTTGAACCAACATAATAATATATGTGCTACCATTTATTATCAGGTACGTATATTACTATGTTACGAAAAGTTATTTAATTTTGAAATATTCATTCTGCTTAGATGGCGCTAACAGATTAATACATGTGCTGCCATCTATTGTCAGGCACCTACGTATATTACTATGTTACGAAAAGTTATTTAATTTTGAAATATTCTGCTTAGATTGCGCTAACATTACTTCATTTATAAAAACATATGCTTTTTGTTAACGCTCGATTTTCCTATACATCAAATGTTCGTACTTAATTTCGGCTTTAAATGAAATCGATTATTAAGGAGTAAACTAGTATCCATTAATATACGTACCTGACAATAGATGGCAGCACATATATTATTGTTAATATTACGCTTTTTGTTAATGATTGATTTTACTACCCATCAAATGTTCGTACCGGGGGCTTTAAATTGCATAATTGAAATCGATTCGAAGTAAATTCCAAAAAATAAATCTGGGAGCTATACAGAAATTTTTCATTTTAAAGTATTTTTTGAACAATCAGTCACACTAAACAGCAGGACCAAGAAGTTAAAAACGTGGGATATTTTAACCATTTTATTCCATTATTCATTCTATCAAAATCGGTTCGCAGCTTATTTCAGGATTTTTGTTTAGGATTTGGAAATAGTGCCGCTTGTTGAAAAAAATAAAACCTATATAAATCAGTGGCATGACGGAGGAAATTGGCAATGAAATTGAATAAAAAAAGAACAAAATCTCTGGAAAAAGAATCAAAATACTTTCCACGAACGAGCAAATTTTTGCATTTCAAAACATAACAAGAAAAACAATTTACAAGATACAATAGGTAATTCTTTCGCAATTACTATTATAATTTGGGGTTCATTTTGAACTAAAATAAAATTGTATGGTAATGAGACATTTAGAAATACACATAAATATACTAAATATTTTCGTTATAAAATGATGTGACTACTGCATTCCAATGGTCAGCAACCGACAAGAACGTATATATCGCTCAAGAGAACGGCGAAATCAAATTATGTGGTCAAAAACTGAACCAGTGGGTCCCCACTGGACTTGGAAATTACCAGTGCCTCGCGGTAAGGAGTCAGGGCTTACCGGCTGTTGGTGACGTTGGGTATGTAGATCGTCTTCATCTACAAGTCTCTCCATTCATCTCAGGATGGCATAACGATAACGTTCATTGAAACATCCTGAGATGGCGGGTTCGCCCGTAGCTTTGATACTAGCCAACTGTTGTGTTAATTTTTTTCTGCGGAAGTATAGTGTATTGCACAAAAATAAGTTACGCATATAACGGGTGTTTTTATAGAGCCACTGGCGGCCATTTTGTCAGCTGTCAAGTGATTTATGTTAGTTTGGTTTGGAATTTCAACATGAATAGACTGATGCCTGAACAACGCTTCCAAATTGTGCAAATTTATTTTGAAAATCATGGTTCTGTT
>JAOPUG010000384.1:24934374-24948080 GCA_027564375.1 Micropterix facetella | reverse complement strand
GGTGGACATAGACTATTATTATCGATGAACCCAACCTGTTTACAACCTTTACAAATCGACGATAAAATCATAGAGTATACTAGAGTATATATAAAATTAAAATAAATTGATGGATTTGAAAAGAGCACATGTTAAACATTTTGGGAGAAGCATTTTATGATAGAAATCAATTCTTTGTACGTAGACTCACTATTCTGCATGAAATGGGCACTGGGCATACATCCGTTCCACTGGAAATTGCTTTTTTTGGTCGCTGCCAATGCATTTTCATCAACTCAGATGGTAGCCCTGATGCACACGATGGTTGCACTGATTTGGGGGGGGGGGGGGTAATAACTTCAGCCTTCCAGGGTGGGGAGTGTCGCCCCTGGGTATGGATTTTATACTGGCGTTGTTTAGAGGTTGATATTAACCCAAACTCAGTAGTTAGGGTCAAATAGTATTTCTTTTCTGAACGCAGGAAGTGAAAGTGAGCAGCCCAGACTACACTAACATCAACACGGACTCCGTGCTGACGGACTTCCTGCAGCGCATCCAGCATTATAAGGAGCGGTACGAACCACTGGACGAAAACCTCGAAGCCGACCTCTCCTTCATGAAGATTTACGACACGGGTGAGAAGGTAGTCGTTCACAAGCACGAAGGACACATACAGTCGCGCATCGTTTACTACCTTATGAATATACACATCGTGCCCAGGACCATATATCTAACAAGGGTGTGTATTTCTTGTCACTTCTTTCTTACCTATTTTTTTTACATATCTATGTTTGAAGACCATACTGGGATTGATGATAATGAGGGAGGTCTGGGGGGGGGGGTTTAGTCACTCGATCACCCGGAATAATTTATCCGTTAAGGACCATAGTAGATTACCCTATGTCAGGACCCCCAATCTACAGTTGGGACAATCAGATCCCACTATGCTATTTATGTATACATATGTTACAAAATTTTCAACTAAATTACTTGTTTCAGCATGGAGAAAGTGTATACAATCTAGAAGGCCGGATCGGCGGAGATAGTTCTCTATCTGAAAGAGGGGAACATTACGCGGATGCCTTAGCCGATTACATTGAACGGCAGAGCATCCCTGGATTACGCGTCTGGACCAGTTGGATGAAAAGAGCCGTTCAGACCGTCAAAGATGTTCCCGCACCACAGGAGCGCTGGAAGGCCCTCAACGAAATTGACGCTGTTAGTTTGCTATATTTACTAGGTCATAGTAGAAATATTTACATCATTTCTGAGTTTTTGGGGCCATAGATTATTCCCAAAAATATGCTCTGTCTATTGTACCCTAGTACCCTGTCCTTTTACCCTGTACCCGATGATGTCAACATGAAAATATGGCAGCTAATGCAAAAGGTCATCTCTATTTTTTTCAGACTTGAGATACTTTTTACAGGGGGAAAATTCAACTCTGAAGAGTCTTATCCATGATAGTTTTAAAGCAACTAACTCATTAAAATGGCGTAACTCTATAAATACTTAGGCCATGCTGAAAGTTTCTGGTTTCTGATAAACTGAAACACTTTTAATGTATTACTGTTTTTAAAAGTATATTGTATTCACTGTTTTTAAAAGTATTCCCCCTGACAATTTACATACTTTTTCATTCTTTGAAACCATTGAGAAAAACAATTGGCCCAGTTTCTTTAGAAAGGAATGTTATTACTGCCGTTTCTGGGATTGTGAACCGTATACCTCGAAGTTTATTCGTAATTTTTTGGAAACAAAAAGAAATTGCAAGGTCCGGACTATGGGGTATGCAACATCAGTTCCATGTTTGAAGTCGCCGTTATCATCTTAGCGAAGTGGAATGATGCATTGTCATGATGGAGGACTACTCTGCTGCGTGGACGCTTTTCACGAACCTAAACACTGGGCAAGCAAATGTATCAATCTGTAGTGACTGTCCTTTGGTTTTCAAGTGAAATTGTCGTGTAATGTCCCGTCTTTCTAAAAAAAAAGCAACCATCATTTTAACAGTGCTTCAACCTTTCTTGACTTTCAACAGTAAATCCTCCAAAAGAAAGACCCACTCCGCCGATTGACTCTTTCAGGTTTGTAACCGTACACCCAGCTTTCGTCTTCTGTTAAGACATCATATACTGCTAATGATTGCTCTCCGTATTTTTTTTATCATTTTATCACACCAATTTACACCAGTCTATCGTTTTTAAACTTCCATTAACTCATGCGGTATCCATCTCGAACAAAGCTTCCGAACTTTCAGATATACGTATCAAATATTTTGCACTTGGCTCATGCCAATGTTAAATGTTATACAGATTTGCTGGCATATAATTTTTTTATTCGAATGAATTAGTTGTTGTAATGTTAGTTTCTGTTACCGCTGTCGCCGGCCGGCTTTCGCATGAATCGTTATGGAGATGAATAAGTCTACGTTTGAATTCATTATACCAGAAGTTAGAAGGACTTTGTCATGGCGGTAGGTGTATCAACCCTGATCCAAGGCTGCCGCCTTGCAGCCAGCTAAAATATGTTTAACTGTGCAAAGGGTGCTGACAATATAAGCAGTGAAAAATCGACACTAAATGAATGTTAGGATAATCAGTGTTCTACTATATTGGTCAAAACACAAAAATCAATTTAGGAGTCCGCTACAGAGATGGTGCTGTTGCTAAAAACAGCTTTTGCGCTTACCTTTTTACTCAGCAGCGTATTATATTTTTGGGTATTTCATTTTTTATCCTTGAAGAATAAGAGCTGATAGAGGAGAATGCTTAATATATGAAATTTGGAATAAAACAACAGGTAGCAAAAGTTTTATTAAATGTCCATTTTATGCCATAAGTGCGTGATGCTTCAGTGACTACAAGGAAGTTATGACCTTGTGGGGATAAATTTCTCAGAAAGCAACACGTTGACCCCCGCAGGGGGCCACACCGATGTGATTCTACAAGTTAGCGCAGCCCACAGGTGGGCGACATTAGGATGGTTTTATTTGGCCCTCGTCATCCATTGTGTATGGTAATATTTAAAACAATCAATACATTTCCACAATCTGCGGTCCCTGAAAGTTACTAGGACGCTGAGGGTCGGGTGTTTGATGACAAATTAGAATACCAGAAATAAAAAAGGGTGTGAGTGCCAAAAATCATAAACGAATTTTATTTAAGAAATTGGTAGTAAATGCTATGCACAATCTGGTGCTATAAAAAAAATATAAAAAGTAATTTTCCATAAATAAGTATAATTTTTAAACATAGTTCACAGATGGTCTTGGAAAGATTTTTCCTTTACAGGACCGCGCAGCCCACAGGTGGGCGATACCCATGAATATATGGAGGGCTAGCAATACAAATTGGTAATTTATATATTACAGAAAAGTAATATCCTTTTATAATAGTCAATTTCGAGTATATCTGGCATATATCTAAAATAGTTTGTAACTAACATAGTTTGAAGTACATCGGACCCGATTACATTTCTTCGTGAACTAATATTGGAAATTAGTTCATCTGTATAAAACAGAGCAATACGTTAGAGGGGAATATGAAAATAATGATCGTAGAGTTTCCCACACCAAAATTACCGGCCGAACTTATAGAGCCATCCGAATAAATTTGAAATTTGGTGCGGCCTCAGATTTACCTGTTTTTTTTTAAGATGGGTAGTTTTAATGAGGAATAGTGACAACCGTTCATTTCACAACCTGCTCTAACGTATTGCCCTGTCCCGTTCAATGAACTAATTTCCGATTTTAGTTCGTGAAAAAATGTATTGTTATAAATTAACATAGCTTAAAACTAACAGAGAAGATAGATGATTCCATTTTATGTTTTGATGTCCATGAGAACCACCCCACTTACGACAATCTTAAAAAATAACAAACATCTCGCTAATTCGAATTTAGTAATAAATAGACGATTGCATTGCTGCTGCGAGTCAACGCTGAATTTCCCCGACGTTTGCGTTTTGCTTACAGGGAATCTGCGAGGAGATGACTTATGCAGAGATCCAACAGAAACACCCGGCTGACTTCAATGCTCGCGACCTGAACAAATTCGCTTACCGCTATCCGCGGGGCGAAAGCTACGAAGATCTCGTGGCCCGGCTGGAACCTGTCATAATGGAACTGGAGCGGCAGGGCAACGTTTTGGTCGTCAGCCATCAGGCGGTCATGCGATGCCTTCTCGCTTACTTTCTCGATAAATCTGCAGGTATAAATATAATTTCATTTAGAGGTTTAAGTTTTATTCGGAAATCCTTTTCAAGCTCTCGTTGGTAGGAGTCACTGAGAGGTTGATTACCTCACGAATTACAGCAAGGATTCTGTAGTTGACATAACGGAGATAGCAGTTTTAGAGTTAACCTACAATTATTTTATTAAACGGCCAAGCGGCAAAGTTGATGTAGCTTTGTCTGATTTTGAATCAAATCTATTCCGGATATCCTCAGATATATCTTAGCTATGGAGTACATCAAGGAAATGTCCTGGGCCCAATTTTATTTATAATCTACATTAACAATTTAACAACAATGGATGGGGGAAAGCAGTCTTGTATGCAGATGATATTGCCTTGATCTTCCACAATACGAATTGGGCATGTGTATACAAAACTGCTGAAATGGGTCTTGTAAATATAAATTTCTGGCTAAAAAAACCACTTTCTAACAATATATATAGCTTTTTCAATCATTGGCAAGAAGATTTTGCACATACAGGAATCAAAAGTCATATATGCAAATTATCCCAGAACATTCCTCTAACAAGCATGCTCTGTAATCGCCAAATAATTGAAACACGAATATTGAGTGAAATACCTTGGCTTAACATTTGTTAATAACCTAAATTGGGATCCTCACATTCTTATTACTGCGGGTAAAATAAGGAAACTATTTTTTGCTTTTAAGATCCTTTTAAGATCCTGCTTTTAAGATGTACTTCCTTTAAAAAACCTTATTAATGTCTACTATGCGTTAACAACACAATTGCATATGGTATATTAGGATGGTGAGGTTCTACACACTCGGCACTACTTGTTAAAGCGCAGAAATCTCTCCATGGCTAGAAATCCACATCAATATCCATCAAATGACAGATTTAACGAGCTGAGAATTTTGGACATTAGGCAGATTTAGGCTAGTGGCCATACTTTACTATCTCAACAATACACACTCACATAACATTACTGACTACAAAATTCAAACGAGAGGTCGTGCGTCAGCAAATCATGTAATTAAAAAAAGAAAAACTAAATTTGCACTTTATAATCACTTTCAGGTGAAGTTAAAAATATGCAGAAATTTACAACTGAAAAAAGAAAAAATGACTTCCTTGCTGGATGCAATTATTTCACATATTCTCGTTTAACGCGACAAACATATATAATGTTACTATCAATTACCAATAAATATGTATGCCTGAAATTCTTCTTATTGAAACAATATTCGTGTTTCATCTGTATAAATAAATTATATATATGTATAAATTTATATATATGTGGAAGCAATAACATATATGTATCTATTATCTATTATCATAGTTTTTATTTTGAGTTTAAAATTATGTGCACACAGAAAAACTGAAATGTAAAAGAAAAAAATCTACCCTTGTAACGGGCATTATTTTAGTTGGGTATTTTTTTTGTTTTCCCTTTTTACTACTTTTTCTCAAAAGAAATCAATATTAATAAATAAAAATAAACAAATGATTTCGACAGATTAATTATGTGTCACCGCTATGGGCGATCCCGTCTACCATGGAGCGTTTTAACGAAATCTATCGCTTTATCACCCCGAGGCAAAGCGCAGAGACTTGGAGACGTAGACAAATCTACGTACCAAGCTCCACCACTGCCCGTTAGAGCCCAAAGCCTTACGGCGAGGCACAGGGAAATACCACCCTGCGGGCAGCCTCACCCCCTAACTCCCAGATTTAGTCGGATTCCTTCGACCACCCGTCTGGTTGCAGGTTCGATGTCGCTTACCCGGTCCTCTACTTCAGGCAGCCGCAATTCCTAACTGGAATTATCGCGGATTCGTGGCGTCCTTTGCTCGGCTTGCCACCCAAGATCGGATGGCCAGCGAATCGTTGCTAGGGATAGGTAACCTGAGGTACCTACCTACCCCCGCTTCCTTAGGTCGCATTGCGCTTCCAAACTTCTCCAGATATTAATCAGTGATAGCACGGCCGGTTTGCCCGCACCGTGCACCAGCTGTCCAGATCAGCCCGAGATTCCGTCCTAAGATCCACCTCACAGCGGGTTCACCGGGTTGGTCCCTCTTCGAGGAGTGTCCTCGATAGGAGCAGCTCTGCGAGCTGGGCCGACCAAAAGACATAACGGCCATCATAGCCCAGACTACACGGAACCATTATGATCCTGACGACGACAGTGGGGACAACCGTGTGTAGTCAATCGCTGGTTAATGCGTATAGGCGACGGAGGCCCGTGCGACGCGTTTGGGGGTGACGACGACGGCAGGGACTACCTTGTGTAGTCAATCACTGGTTTATGCAGGTAGGCGGCGGCGACTTTCTGGGTATTTCATCACATGACTGTACGCTCTGTGGCAGATAGTGAAGACCCCCACACTCTCTAGCGGTGTCACGTTGAGCGCTCGCCCCAGCTTCGCGAGGAGGGCCTTTAAGGGGAATAGCCACTTCTCCAACTTATCCACTATGATGGGCTGGGGGCGAGGCACCGGCTTCGGGAGTGGAGGAGCAGCCGCGGCAAGCGACGGTTCGCATGTCAGCAGGTAGGTGCGGTGTCACTGCGGAGCGGCGTGGGGCTTTTCCTAACCGCTAGTCCGCGTAGGTGGGACCGCTCAGGGGCTCAGCGAAAACCTCTTCGTCGTCTGAAGGTGGCAGGCCTTCACAGCCGAACGAATTAGCCCGACGATGCTGCGGTATCCTCTTCAGATCTACATCGGAAGCGGCGGGTTCTATCCCGCATTTTCGCAGCGGCGCTAGCAGTGGCATATTGCGGCCTCTCGTTACGGGCGAGCGATAGGCCGCAGCAGCTTCGGCGGTGTCAGTGAAGGACTACATATTGGCAAAAACACGCAGTCACTTCAGTTTGCAGGGGCCGATTACCGACGGACCTCGCGAACGGCGGTCGATGCGAAACACGGTGGTCACTTCACTTCATGAAATAAAAAAACCCACAGCTCGTACACACTACTTATTGTATTACTACGAGAAACGCGTACGAACTGATCACTTGACCGGAGAAAATTCGACGGCGCAGAGAAAACATAACGTGGACTTGAATAAAGCTACGACAGTCACAAATGCGCGAGAGCGACGCAGTGCGAGCGGGCGGCGGCGGTGAAATGCGGCGGACGAGTTTGTACGCTAAAAGAGAGAATCGTCCTCTTGAAGTGCGCTAATCTTGATGTGCACACTCAAAGGATTTATCCAATACAATGGCCGCTGCAGCGGCGGACCACGGGGATAGTCGGCGATGATGGAGGATACTAGGATGGGGTAGAGAACCGACACGTGACGCCTCGCAGGGCGGGAAAATGGCGACCGGTGGGTGGGTTGCCGCGCGTGACGCCCGCGGAGGCGCACATACAGGGGGAGGAGGGTCCCGCGGTTGGGGACCGACAATAATGACTCGCGGGTGGGAGATGATGGCCGGCGAGTGCACCGCGGGGGCGCTGTGGGTGGTGGTACGCGCGCACGTCCGACTGCGTGCGCGCGCCGCCAGTGAATGAAAGAAAAAGATGATTTGTACGGCCCAGGGTGGCCGTATTTATACCAAAATGTCCTATGAACAATAGATTAAAAATAATGTACTGCGAAGATGAAATATAACGGACCTCGCAGACAACGCTCGTCTCGAACGTTCGAAATGATTTCTTAATCCATCTATTTTCTCTTTGTTTTCGTAGATTCAGTATCGCTGTATTCAGATTCAGTATTCGGTATTCAGTATTCAGATATCGCCGAATTTCGAAACGAATTTTCTTTTCTAGGCGGATTTCATCCTTCATTTAAATGTCCATCTCGGCGCCCTTATGTTGACTTCCCATCTATTTTCCCGCTTTTCTCAATTTATTTGCTGTTATTCAGTCATAAAGATTTTGCATTAAGTGCCTTATCTGCCGCCGAGGTTCATGGATCGGCAATCGTTGATTTGTGTGCGTGTGACTGCTTCCTTTTTAGCACGGCCTTTCTTTTTCTTGTTCTTCTCATATTTTCCTCGGGGCGTATCTTCTTCTTCTTTTGGAGTAACCCATAGTTATCCATAACACAGACTTGTTAAAATTGTGGTAAGTTTTAGGAAGTGAGTCTAAAAGCATTTCTGGAATGATTGAGCGAATGACTAGAAAAAAGATAGAATCTACTCTACCTTCCCCTTCGAAGTCGCGCACGAGGAACCACAAGTCCTGGAAGGGCTTACTTGAGTTCTCTCTAAGACGCATGCGGCCGAAGTTGGCGAACAGCTGTAAATGCTGAAGGTGGTCTTCCTGAATGTTCTTTAAGAGATTGTAAACCTGCCAAACAAAAAAAATTATTAGTTTCGTATTTCAGGTCTCGCCAGGGTCGACAGTTGAACTAGTAAAATTATGGTGAAATAATTTATCGGTAATATTTTAGTACTGCATAATACAATAGTTCCCAGAGCGTTTTCAGTCTATCGTCGGATAGAATCTCATGCTCATTATTGATGCTCGTTTTAGTGGCTGCTGTGCTTGTGTTTAAAACCGATCGTCTCTTGTTCCGGCTCAATATACGTGCTCCGACTCATCGGCGTGTGAGAAGTGCCTCTAGGTACAGTATACAGACAGTAGCTTCTCGTAGAACAAAATTGAAATTGAAGCGAGCGACGTCACGAGTCGTAAGGGCTAAGGGGTAATACGATTAATAGACAATTGTACCACAGGCAGTCGCACCCTATCCCCGTTGCGACTTGCCACCCGAAAGTGCGCGTACTGTTCTCTCTGCATACTATGCTCTGAATCGTTTTCCAGAGTGAGACGCGCTGAGCTGTGCCGCAAACCCGAGGAGGGCCTGTATATGGGCTTGCCTGGGATTGACGGACTCATGGCAGTACCCCAGCATAAGAAGCTCCGTCTAGTGTACTTTTCTGTTTTTCTCGACTGGATCCCGAGGATGAGCCATGTGACGTTTATTAACTATGCCCGAAGCTATACGTAGTTTGTTCAAAAATTACTCAACCTTATTTTTCCACGTTAACATATGTGAAGCACGGAAAGCATGTGGACATATGTAGGGTATATGCATGGAGATATGTAGGGTATATGGGCATACAGTATTTTTCTTCACGCTTGCTGAAAGCGCCAGTCGCTGACATGGAGGGGGAGGGCGGGAGGGAGCGAGGGAGTGGGGTACGATCAGTGATCGTACAGCTAAAAATGTGACTTTAAAGATGTACGTTTGTATTGCAGCTATCATTTATATCGTGGGCAAGGAACCCTAAATCTATACAGTTCTTCCCGTTGACGAATAAAACCTATTGGCGAAACAATTTTAGATATCGCACAACGCCTTCTCGAGTTATCGTGCACAGTCAGACAGGCGGACGGACATCAGCAAATCGATATTTTACCACTGACTGGGGTTATAGGCTTCGGAAAGCTTCTTTTTTTACGCAGTTAATTACTTTTCTGCTGCAGGTCTGGCCTTGTGTTGACAATTGTACGTAGCAGTTCAGGCTTCACATTATGCATATATAATATATTAAAATATTGCAGTTTTCGCCTCTAGATCCAGCAGTTGACATGTGTTCCCTCTGACATGTGACCCTGCCCTCTGCTCTGCGCAACATCTTCGGTGGAGATTTTATCGTCCCACTTGCCAGGAATTTGAAGGTTTTTGAACACGATATAGGTACATACCTAGCTACATTTTAACAGTGATGGGCACAATTAACTAAACTATTAACTTCGTATAATATTAATCAGGTAACTCAATGAAATGCGACGGAAGTTAAATTTACAACGTTGTTAAAATAAGTAACAGTTATCCTTTATGGTTCAGAGAATATTAAATCTCCAGTTTTCCTAAAAGTTTATAATTTTGACTGATTTCATATAAAAGTACAGTAAAATAGGTGTATAATCTTAAAATTAAAGGTAAATGTGTGTAATATTTGCACGTTGTTATTAGGTATAAATAAATAATATCCGCATGGAATATAATTATGTGCTTATCAGAATGTACATATTTACTAAATAGTCCTTTTTTATGAGAGATTTTAGGCCGTGGTTAATTACATGAATACTTTAAGATGTATCTATTTTAACCCATTTACATTAACCTATAAATATTTTATACGGAATACTTACTTACCTATACAATTAAATATTGAACTAATAGTCCTATTTTTAAATTTATCAGTATCTCTTATGGTTTCTGAAGAATGACAAGCAGCTACATGATTTATTTTAAGTTTGTTTTTGTTTCAACTGGATATTATTATGTATTTTTCAAACAAAGTTACACAAATTGTAAGGCTCCTGGTTCGATTCCCGGCCGGGTCACCGTTTTCCGTTGGGATAAAATTAACGGAATTGCATTTCAATTCTGTCGACCGAATGCAATAATAAGACACAAACTTGCACACACGTTAAATGCACACATACATATAAACAGTGCATAGTAGGGTTGGTTGTAAGAGATTGTCGTATGATAATAAACCCACCCATTGTGAAATTTCACAATAAAGAGTAGTAACAATAACAACAATAACAACAATAACAACAAATACAGGTGGGTAAATTGATATCCTAGTCGTCTTGATAAGAATCTTAATCAACAACTTATATGTACGGAAGAATAATAAAAAATATCGTTTCTTTTCCTTGGCTCTTAATAATGAAATAGTCTTATAGGCGCGGTCTTACAGGCTTACGTCTTTTAGAATTAGAAGTTTCATTTTAGACAAAAGTTCAACATGGTTTATTTGAGATGCCATATTTTATTTTATTTTATTTTAGTCGAATGACCACTAGCCAATTACATAATAGGGTTTATACATACATACAAAATAGACTTATTTAAAGGTTTCTCTAATAGTTAGGTATATAGATACATAAATATGGTTAGGTATAGGTATAGGTAAATAAATGAAATAAATAAATAAAATAAAATAGATACACATTATACAAAATATCATTAGAAATAAATGTATATAGGTATAATATAAATATAGGTATAACATAAATGAGTTAGTTGTAGGTATAACTAGCTAAAATCAGGAAACCACAATTCAAAAACAGTTCGTTAATTACTCCAATTAATAAATTTAATGATCAAAATTTAATGAAATGTGGTTGCTGAGCAACATGACCCCATTAATTTTTCTCTAACTTGTTTTGCTAATTCGATTCGGTTTTGGTTAAATACATAATATATTAAATCTTTACCTATAAAATTGCCTTTCTTTATCAAAAAAGAAAAACGATTTTTTTGAAAAAATAAATTTAATCAATCGAAGTAAGTATGTACCATGTTATCCATGCTATTTTATGGGATTGTTACGATTAGCAGGCGAGCGCAGCGAATTAACTGATTTATATGTGTATTATGGCGCCCAAATCATATTTTATTAACAAATTATAATAATTATATCTCAAACGGTCTTTTTCGTAGGAACCTTTCGTCGAAGGTTGTCTTCCTTTCTAGAACAATACTGATTTTATTACCTATCGGCAAAACATTCGTGTTGGGGATAAAAGTCGCAATGTAATAAACAATAGAGATTCCGAATAGACACACATGATGTCAATGGGCCTTATTCTTCAACCACGCCTGCTTATACGCGTACGTCTGCTTATACGCATATGACTGCCTATACACGGCTGTGCTATCAAAAAATTCATTCTACTTCTGGTTCCTCAAAACCACTGCCGCGGACACTACGGCTCCCGAACCGTTACGTTTCACATACGTGTCATAATACCAATACGAGAAAAAGAAAAATACGCGTACGTCTGCTTTTTCGCGTATCATACGTGAAAAAGCAGGCGTACGTACCTAGAGAATAGGCCTGAATGTCAGGGTAAATAACAGGAAAAGTAACGTTGTACATTGGCAACTTTGGCCCGTTCCGTGATTGTTAATCCCTGATATATGTATATTTAAAATGGTTTAAAACCTATTCCAATAAGTTCCTCTCGTCACCAGGATTCGAAAAATACCCATATACTCTATGTTGGCTCTATATATGGGTCAAATCCTCCACCAGGCTAAGTAAATTAGGATGCACCTGAAACAGCACCTGCGGCACTCGGATCGAATTTGCTGCCACCTGGTGGTGCTTAGGGTCATCCAGGGGCGCTGTGTGTATTGTTGGGTGCAATCATTGGCGAAACGACGTGCATATTGTTGGGTGCATTGTTAGGGAAACTATGTGCATTATCGGTTGTCATCGTTGGCGAAGCAATGTGCATATTGTTGGGTGCAACCGTTGGCGAAACGATGTGCATATTATCGGTTGCAATCGGTGGCGGAATGATGTGCATATTGTTGGGTGCAATCGTTAGCGAAACAATGTGCATATATTCCAACAAGTTTGGCTCGTCACCACGATTCCAAAAATACCCATATACGCTATGCTTGCTCTACCGATTGGTCAGATCCTTTCCAGGTCAAGTAAACCAGGATGCACGAATCGAATTTGCTGCTACCTGGTGGTACTTAGGATCACCCATAGAGGCTGCATACCAAATTTGGTGAAGATCGGTCCACGGGAAGTCTTCAGATACACGGACAAACAAACGCACGGACAAACGTACAAACGCACGGCATGCGTAATACTATGGACGGGCCAAAAACCCAACTACTGCAGACCAAAGACGAGGTTGGATGGCTTTGATCAATCGGCAATACGGCGGATTGTTTTGAATTTCCATTTGACAGAAAATGAAATGTTAACTTTGAAAATCCTGATTTCATCGGTAGCGTCAGTAGTTCAAGAAGAATTTTAAAGGCAATTGGATTTAGGTGGTAAAAAACAGAAAATAACCGAAAAGTTTTAATTGAAAACATGATCAATTAAATATTTCCGCTATCAAACTAGATTAATTGTATATTGTATTAATACTGATATTGTATATTGTATTAGATACTGATGAGAGATTAATTGTATATTGTATTAATTGTATATCCACAGCAGCCACGCTATTTCTAAATCATGGACATGCATTCCTACAAAGGTCCTCAAAAATTCTATTTCCAAGGGACAGCGTCTGATAGTGGTTCACGTTGGAGGTAGTAATGGGTTTGCACATAATGCATTGCTGGTATATAAATCCTCCCAAAAAATGTGGGGACACCACGATATGAACTTCAATAATTATAAAATATGGCGTCAAGAAAAACTTATTCCAAATTTAAAACCTAATTCTGGCTTAGTGATTGATAATGTTCCAAACCACAAAGTACAATTGCGCAGTACCAAAAGTCCAATAGTAGAAAATCATTTATGCGGCAGTACACTGTAAAATCATTCCATTTAACGACGCCATGTTGAAGATTGATATTTTTAAAATGAATAAACCGAGATTTAAAATGTTTAAAGTGAAGGATTTGTTAGAACAAAATGGCCACACTCTGTGCTCCGACTAACACCATACCACCCTGACTTTAATTCCATAGAGGAAAAATGGGCTCAGATAAAGGGACACGTAGCTAAAAAGAACGTTTCTTGTTAATTTGACGAAGCTATGAAACACGCCATAGACAAAATGGAAGAAGTGTC
>JAOPUG010000384.1:24759608-24773648 GCA_027564375.1 Micropterix facetella | reverse complement strand
ATATGTATGTGTGTGTGTGTGTCTGATTATCTATATACCTTGATTTCTTTCCTATTCGTTTTGATACTGAGATTTTTCGTGTATTATTTGATTATTTAGATTATTTTTGTACAAAGTACCTGAGTATGTTCATTGTTAATGTTTTATTATTATTGTTTATTTTAGATGTGTACCTACGATCACGGAAATAGTAATATTATTATTACAATTTATTTTTCTTTACCTTTCGTGTAAAGCCGACTTTAGCGGCCAACACAGTCGCGGTCGCTTTGTTATCACTGTAACCTAGTAGGTACCTAATTTGTGATGATATTAACTAAATTTGCTTTCTTTTGTTATGTAAATAGTAAAATTCTGTTATAAATTATTTTTTATAGCATTATATTTAATATCATTATATTCAACATTCATATTTTCAATGTCGTATTATTATTTTGTTCAATTAATTTTACTAAATCAATAACTGACTAATTCTTATATGGGACAATTAACCTTCCTGGGAATGTGATTACGTATAACACGCTTTTATTTTATATTCTGAATGAATAAATTGATACTGATACTGATAAAATAATAATAATTAATAAATCGTGTTTTATACGCCCTCGCCGCAAACCGCATTATACAAAAGCACGGCTCTATTTATATCCATATACGTCCATCGAACGGTGACATGTCTGCAGGCTCTATATACGAACGGGGGCAACTCAACACATATCCCGCTGCACGGAGAAAGGGGAGAATAAAAACGACGGTCGCGCCTCAGAGTGACACGCCAATCTCGCCCACAGAGCGAGCAGTTTTACGAGAAAAATAAATGTGCCCGATCGGAATGTTAAATCGAAACGTCTATTGGGGTAATCGCATTGTCATCCCTAACAAACAGCCGGAAGCCTGATTTACCGCGCGATATTTCTGCGCTATTAGAACGGCCGTTTTGTCGTCGTGCGGCAGGGCAGTGGGAAGCCTGATTCTACTCTGAATGTCCTACGGAACAATGTCGTGGGGTGAAACTCCTGAAGGACGTCCTTTCTTTGTTTTAGGAATATAAAAACTTTTATGTAAATAAAATGCAAATCTAGATGACGTGGAATTTATATGAAGATTTCAAATCTTGTAAAAATATACATATGTACATATCAACTAAAAATCAACATATGCTAGATACCGTCGCAACCAGAACACAATAAACGGTCCAACGACACAAACGAAATCACTATATAACAGAAATATTTGAAATACACTCACAGAAATCCGGAAAATTAAACGAGCCATTTTAACTAAACCAATATAAGGAACGTTCAATATGGCGAAAAACTGGATATAGGAAATTAAACAGATTTATAATGTGTCGCCTACTATGGGTGAACCCATCCATCCCGTAGCGTTATTACCGCGGGGCACTGGGAATCTTCAAACCCAGTGGGCCTCATCGCGCCCTTACTCCCAGTTGAGGATCAGATTACTCTGATCCCCCGTATGGTTAGAGGTGCGAGGTCGCTTGCGCGGTCTTCTACCTCTAAAGCGGCATTCCTAACTAGAATATGGCGGATACAGGGCAGCCTTTGCTCGGCAACTCTCACCCGAGATCGGGTGGACCACACTATCGTATCTATGGATAAGCATTAGAGGTACCTACTTACCCTCGCTTTTATAAGAAGCACACACTTCTAAACTCCTTCAGGTATCAGTCAGTGACAACACGGCCGGTTTGCCCGCCCCATGCGCCAGCTGACCAGGTCAGCCCGAGTTTCCGTCTCCAGGTCCGCCGCACAGCGGGTTCACCGGGTTGGTCCCTCTTCGAGGAGGCTTCTGAATACGAGTTGCTCCACGAGCTGGGCCGACCAAAAAACATAACGTCCATCATAGCCCAGTCTACACAGAATCATTATGACCCATAGAAAATTAAACAGTATAGAAATACGGACAAAACCCGATTGCCAATATTTAAGTGCAAAGCGTCTTTAAGCCGCCGAACCAAATCACGCAATCACACCGCCGAACCAAAACACGCAACAGCAAATAAGGTAGGAACTTCAAGTACTTCAAGGTCTAAGTGACTAAGTTCATATCGAACCTGACCAGCGGTGGCGGACCGCAAGCGGCCGATACAAGGCGACGATCTCATCTGCTTGGAACGGCGGTGAACCCTAACAGATACATCAAAATTGCCCTTCAGAAAGTTACATGGGTTAAATAAGTACCTTACGCATCAAGTCGCGACACTGATGGAGAATTATTAGCATTTTTTTCGATCTGATAACCTGATATTTTACCAGAGATAATAAGCCGCCATATTAGATTTTTTCCCAATATGAATGAGCGTAACACCATCGTTTACAAAACTGTTTATTTTCTATTTCTTTACGTATTTTCTTTATAATCCTTTAGTTGTATTGGCTTAACTTCGTTTTGTTTCATTTATGTCTAGGCTACATATTATGTGGGCGATATCCTGAACGTCAGATAGTGGACTGTAATTTTTAGTAAGGGCTGAAAGAGCTGAACAGTCAAAGTGTGGAATAAAACTCGGAATTGGAAAAGGAGTACCTTGAAACACCGCTTCTTCTCTGTTTTCTTGGCTGCTCTGCTGATGATTGGTAGCTACCCCAGACGCTGGCGCAGTTCCCGATGCTTGTTACGGAGTACACGGCACTCGCGCGAACCGACCTCATAGGTATTTTGTCACGGACAAAGGCGAGTTAATCCCGATATGTTAAGAACACGGCGGTCATCGACTCACTACCTCCCCGCCGATATTATCCAAGCGGTAATACATAATGTACTCAGGTACATAGTAAATGGAGGGGATAAACAATGTAAAATAAATTAAATTAAATAGGGAGAGGATTTTAGGATACACATGGCGTGTCCAGTCTACTTTTTCCACAAAGCTATCACTACATCACGACGAAATCTCAGACTATCTGCTTGCAGTCCATAGCTCCTTGCCAAGATCCAGGCATTGTTGATCGTCACATCGAATAGCCATAGCACTATGAGAATGTACCATTACTTTCCTCTTATGCCTATTCGGTAGTTTGAGATGTTGTGATCCATCTGGTCTACTCCACCAATGTAGGTGTTATATACATTTACCACATACGGCTGATTGATGTCGATTTTTCTTTTCTCGGTTCCATAGAATCGTTTCGCCTTCGCAACGGGCTTCACTCTGTGTTCATTTGATCATTGTAACCGCAGCGTTGCCTTCCACTTGGTTTCGCAGATATTATTTATGGGGTCAACCTTGCTGACGAATTCTCCCCTTTTGGCCTTTTTTTCCATCTCTTTGGAGGTTGGCAGTGGGCACTTTCATGTTCATTGTTCACGAACAGTGCCAGTATAAAATATGTTCTTGTTATTGCAGTTTATCACAAGACTAATTGATGAGAAAAAAATTGTCTATAATTGTATTATTGTTAAAAGTCGTTACCAACCCACCTTAGTTTTTCGCTCGATTCTAGTGCTATCAGGGGCTACAAAATGAAATATAATTATATAATCTAATAGCTTATATATTTCTCAGTACACAACGTAAAAACTATGAAAAATAAATAGGAAAATCATTAAAAACTTACATTCTGACTCATCCAATGCGGACGCCAAAAAAAATGTGTCTTCCGAAGGGCACAGAAAGCGAGCAACTAATTACATCGTCGTAAAATATATCGCTAAATTAGGGACAGCCTTCCGCCATGCCCTTGAAAAAGGGATGAAGCAATAAATATTGAAATTTACATTAAAAAAGAAACAAATGTGTATGGGTCGTTAATGACCCACTGGGCATAAATGGGTTAATAATGGTTTACAAAGCGCTTGACCCGATCCAACCATAAGGTCTGACAGTCTATAAGACCACAACAGAGTAGATAAAATACAGATATAAAATATACTTTAAAAAATAGCAAAAATAATAGATCATTTATGTAATGCTAGGAAAAGGTATAGGAATCATGATAATGGCATGTTTAAATTCTAACAACTACAAAAACCTTTTCCAAATATATGATATGATAATATTCCAGTAATTCAACTATGCGGAATTCAAGCAATTCTCTCATTCCTATACATACTACTAGACAGGTTGAAATCCTAAAATTAACAACATTTAATCATATTTATGGCTAGAGGCGGCTGAGGGTAGTAATTCCTAGGCTATTCAACAAACTTCCTCAGAATATTAGATAATGTCAAAAAAATATGCTTTTTTCCCTTTAAATGGGGTTGTTTCTGAACCTAGTAACACTGCAACCATCTCTGGTCTATTGTGATCGCCACCTACTATATATATATATATATGCGAACTTAGTTTCGCATCAGTTAAGAACCGCAAAAAGCTTTTGGCACTGGATTGTTTTACCTCTTCAGGTTGGAGGTAGTAGGTAGTTACCCAGGTGGATATTTCTTTTACGCATCAGTGGGCCAAATTCGCACACAAGGTGCAGGGGAGTTACGTCTGCTATTTGGCAGAGCCTGCACAATCTAGTGTCCCGGAGCTTTAAGTTGAACATGTGTTTATTCGGACCACAATGTCCTGTGCGTGCATTCACCAGTATGCGCAAGTTAAAGCCTTGTGGGCAGTCTTACGGTCGTAAGCTTTGATTAGCATTTTAGAATGATTCAAGCCTGGCGTGCTGTTCCAGTGGTTAAAGGATTGTTCTAAACAGAGGTTTTTGGGCGGCTTTTTGGTACTCGGTGGCATGGTTCTGAATGGCATATCGTTCCGTTGTTCCCGCCTTTGCAAGTTGGTTGGCTTTTTTGTTGCGTTCGATCCCTCCATGACCGGACACCCATCTCAGAACTACCCTATTCTTTTCACCCAGGAGGTTCAAAATACTTCAAAAGTGCCACATATTTTTGCACCAACTTTTAACTAATAGTTTCCGAAGCTAGTGCTAAGGGTTATCAGAGTGCATATAAATGCGATTGTTGGCATAGTTCTTTGGAAAATTGAGGTGTATTTTCCCAAATTTATATTTCTTTCGAAGTTTGGACGCTCTCAATATATTTCACAGTCTACGATTTGGAGCTATCGGTACACCATTTGAGACTACCGGCCTCACAGTGGACTTGGTTATATAGCCAATCATCCTGGGCGGCAGTTTCACTGTAAAAAGTTTTTCAAATCTGAACAATGGAAGCATGGTATCCGATACCATGTTGAGGATTGGTATTTCACGGACAGAGTCTAGAACAGATAGGGCTTGTGAAATCCAGTTTACCTTCTCTCAGGCAGATAATATGTACATGCTGGCCCTTGTCACCTGTATGCGGATATGCAGGGGCGGCATATTCAGCAGTACATTCGGAGCTGCTCCAGGTATGGAGAACATTGCCCCTGTGGTAATGAGGCAAGCCGTCCTTTGATGGCTGCTTATTTTGGTAACCACAGTTTTCTGGTTGGCTTTGTTACACCAGACCACAAATGTGTATGCAAGTATTGGCCTCACAATGACTTTATATAGCCAGTGAGATATCTTTGGGTTGAGTGCCCAATTTTTCCCTGCCAGTCTACTGTTTATACCCAAGGCACTTTTTGGTCTTTTGTATGGTTTTGCCTAAATGGTTGTTCTAAGTGAGTCTCTGGTTGAATGTAACCCTCAGGTCCCGGTAGCATGTGGTCGTCATTGACAATGATACGTGAAATCATGATAATGCGGCTCAGACAGAGGTGTCGTATCTAGACGCATGGATGGGTTCGGGTGGATAATTTAATAGAGCGCGGATGACGAAGGTATCAGTTGAGTTTTGGCATGACCATTGATTATATATATACTAGTATATAATCAGAATAAACAGTAATAATACAGTAATCAATGGCATGACCTAAACAGAGATAATAATTGTGTGTGCCGCTGGGAACTTATCTGGTGTAAAATCGTTGTCTTCGCTTTTGTAAAAAGATATTGTAATAAATAAGTGACAGTTTTATCAATTGTTCAATTGCATAGTGCGAGTGTCATTATTGACAAATTAGCGAAGGAACGGCCCACTTGTTCTGGTAAATAATCCTGCATTCTAGTCAGATATTTTGTGTTGTGTGTTTGTTCTAGGTATAATGTGTTCCTTGTTGTGTCCGCGATAGACTATTTGCCAACAAAATAAGAAGATATAATAACATCCCTCATAGTAGAATCAAATATTTGAAACAATACCTAAGTTTTTACAGTTTAATGCAGGAATGCCTACGTCCAGCAGTGGGGTACTGCAGATGGAAGAAGAAAAAGAGAGACACCGGACCGCTCAATAATTAAACAATCAAAAATCAAAACGTTTTCCTAATTTATTGTTACGAATTACATATAACATTCATTTGCGCTTCTAAATGAGCCTGGTTTATTTTATCGTTCTGTTCGCTGCGTGCGATACCGTCCTGATTCACCGTATTGATTGTATAAATCGGTGGATCGTTCGTGATCCTCGAGAACTGGTTTAAGTTCCCAACGTCGGCATCGTAGATGGCTTCATTTATGATCTTCTTGCAAATGGAGGCCACATCCGGCCGCATGTGGTCGAGCTGTTCGCCGATGTACTGCGCAAAGGTGGCGTTCTTCGATTTTGTCCCCTTCAGATTGTCGGCGATGACCCTCAAGATGTCTCCATCTTCGTCTTTGCTGCTTCTCTTCGTCCTGTCGATTCGCGATTGCCTCTTTGCCAAGGGCACGGAGTGGCGCTTGAGGAATTCGGGGTATTGGAAGCCGTCCGAGTCCGAGCTGACTTCTGGGGTGCCAATTTGTCCATGGTCATTGTCGCTTATGTGGTCTTCATCCTGTAATTAAAAAAATGGGAATAAGAATCACCGATTCATTTAGAAATGAGACATAAAGAGAGAGGATAGAACAATGATGAAAGTATCTAAAAGCCTGCTGAATAGCATCAACAGCCATAGTTTGGACAAGGGTTTGCTTAACATTCGCCAGTAGGAACTGTTCGAAACATCGAAAGCTATGAAAGCCATTGAAGATTCGTTTGCTGATTTCGTTGGTTAGTGTCTGTCATGAAAAAGTTTGGTTAATGAGTAATCCCAAGTTTTTTACAACTCTTGAATACTCAATGACATTGTTGTCGATTTGAACCTGAGGCAAAGAAGATAGTTCAATCGTGGACAACACCTTCTGAACACCAATCAGAGTTGATTGGGACATGGTCATGTTTATTACCATGGGATTTGGCCCAATTAGAACCAGCAGTGAGTTTTACCATCTCAGTTACAACATCAGCGCTTTTGACACACTATGTTCATTCTCAAAGGTAAGAATGGAACACTTTATCGCCTCATCGGAGATATTGAGAGAGCGCAATTGCACTAACAATAGTTCAAAGTAGATGGAATTAAACGTGCTACTGAAATCAAGTAGTGTAGAGTGATGAATGTGTTAGATCCTATCATCCGTATTGCATCTAATGACATCTGTAGCTTTGACGAGAGCTGTGGCAGTGCTGTGACCTGGGAAGAAGCCAAACTGCAAAGGGTGAAGTAGTATGTGATCACTCAGAAACAGGCTCAGATGATTGTAAGCAATCCGTTCCATTACCTTGGACTGGCAGAATAGAAATAGGCCTAATATCTTTGGCAGAACGAGGTATAAGGAGAGATATGATCTTCAGAAGAGGCATGATATATGCCTCTTTTCATTGGTTGGAAATCTGGCCACTTATAAAGCAAAATTGATAGCCTGATCTACAAAGTCTTTCGTGAAGTCGAAGAGCTTCAACTGTTAATCAGATTAGTGACAGTTTGTGAAAGAGAAGATTTTCCGCGATCGCGAGTCCAATTTGTCGATATTAGCATTTTGTTCAGCTGTTTCCTCATCAAGCTTCTTGACAACTTTCCATGAAAACTTTCTTAAAAGCCGAATAATCCGCCGCGAACACCTCGGGCATGACAGCACTATCGGACTTTGCACCTTTGACATCTTTGAGGCTTTGTTGGAATTGTCCCATCAGGCTGGCGAAGGAAGATGATATATATGCTCCGTTAGATTTAGGAATGGGGATGAGTTGGGAACGCCAAGGTTTTAGTGAAGTCTTCTCAGTAAGCAGCTTATTTACTACGTTCAAGAGTATATAATTGTAATACTTTTGGGTGAATGCGCTATGAAAGAATATAGTTGTAGATCCTCTCCGGGGAGGTATCTTACTGTGCGTAATAATGCCCTCAGCTCTTCTACACTGAAGGATGAAGAGAGCCACTCAGGGTTATGTTCCGTTGGTTCCTGAAGTGTTGATCTTGTGTCAGCACTTCAATTTTTTCTATCATCGACGACAAACGTACATTCATCCTTCCACCATGGTGACGGGGGGAGTTTAGGGTAATTTTCTGATCTCTTTCGTAGATAATCGCTGCTGATATAATTAGTATTTAAATTAAATTTAGGGCATATGGGCACCACGGCTGGCTCGAATATAGCACAATCGGAAAGTCCAATTTTCGACCACTTTATCGAGCCACTGGGGCCGTATATCGGTAATAATGCGGCGAATGTTGACTTCCAAATTATCCAATGTCTGTGGTTTATCGGCGTAGACTAGTGATTTCACATATCTCTAAACCAAACTAATCCAAAGGTGTGAGATCACACGATCGCGGATACCAGTTCGCAGGTCCATTATGCGAAATTATTTATTTTTTATTTTATTTTTGAAAGTAGGTAAAATAACAGTATGAACTTATAACTAGATACATCATTCTTAAAAACATTTCTTATGCCGATTATAACTTACACCGTGATAGATAGACAATTCAAAATACAATTAAAAACAAAGAAATATAAAGAATACAAGTGTTCAAAAAGGAATAACAAGAAGAAAATACAAAATAACAAACAAAAAATCAAAAAATCAAAATCAAAAAAGTGGTGGAGTGTCTGTAAAAGGGCCTGAATAACTATGATATAATATGTACTGATAAGAATATTTTGATTTTGATTACTTAGATTGTGTGTTCCACGTACCTATCAAGCAATATTGTCAATCTGATTAATTAATAATATGTAGTGTGCCTACTGACTTCTTTATTTTATTTTAATAAAAAATGCTGTAATGGAAGGGGTAAAATATATTACATAACTCCATCTGTATTTTCGTATATATCTATATACTCAAAGAGGATAATAATCAATACATATGGGTAGCCATAATCTATATTTTAGAAGGTAGGTAAAGCATATATTTCTTTTTAGCGAAAAATATATCTAAATACCTACTAGAAGGCTGTAGGTATTTAGATATATATATTTTAGTTTGTGAATTCTGTGAACTAATAATATAATTGTAAAATTGCCAATCGCTTTAGCACTAATAAAGCTAATGCAGAGACTACATGATCCACTGCTTGCTAATCATTTACCTGGGTATGAATTTTTATCACTCACTAAGAAATCATATTATATAACAACAAAATAAAACCTAAACAAGTACATGTGATATACACGCATCAGATTAAGCTGTTAGTGTATCAAATTATTTTTTAAATAAACGGACCAGGGTAGTGCCTATCATAAAATATACTTGTAAGGATGAAGGTGTGGATTCTGGACTAACGACTAAATGAGGTATATTTAAGATTGATGTCTTTCAGCGTGCAAGCCTTTACCATACCAACTATTCCCTCCCCTCCGAAGCCATGGAGTGTAAGATGCAGAAATTACAGTTTTAGAGATTTTCTCAAGGAAGGTTATTCTATTACTTCTGAACTAGTTCTTGTAGGTTAGGGTTCTTGAAAAAGAAGAAGAAATCCACCTGAACAGGGTCATATAAATCATTCCGTTACTTTATTCGTAATTCTGTTACAGATCAATTTAAAAGAGCAGCAAATGCGGAAAGTCCTCATGAAATTGGGCAATGAGTTGTGGAAATCAAACAGTCCGCTGCGGCCGCACCTAGAAGAGCTGCGAAAGAAGCACAATGGCCTGATTTGCGATTTCAAAGGCGTCAGATCTTCAACTGTGCTGGAAGGCTACCGAAACAAATGCGAGTTCACAGTCGGCGTTGATGCCGAGACAGGCCTACCAACTGTTGGCTACAGACTCGGCAGCTATAACACCGGGTTGACGGGTGTCGCACCTGTCGATAATCTATTAAATACTTCGAAGGAAATGAAAATAGTGGCTAAGGTATAGCAACCAAATTAATATGTTCTGCAGTCAATGTTTTTTTTATAGTGCTTTTTTTTAGTGCATAGATCTGTGTTTTTTTCCACACACATAGACTGTCTGTGGAATTATTTTAAAAAATACTGTATAATGAATGGGGATGTGTGCAAAACTTTTTGTATATGACGCTAGCTGGGGCCGGCTCTAGGAAGTGTGAAGTGAGCGATACGTGCAATGCGTCACTCGCGTCGCACCTCACCGGGTCGATTGCCACTAGCGCCCTCTAGTGGAAGAAAATGGCAATAAAGATCCCCATAAAATAATTAAAATGAACATAAAATAAGATAATGTCATCAAAAATTATATATTTAACTTTAGATGTAGCGTGATCCTATATAATCAATAGTGTAAGGGAAGTGAATGGTCAATTTGTTCTTGATGGGGGGGCAGTAAAGAAATATAGTCTTTTAGACAGAAATAATGTTGCTTTTGCTACTACTAATTACGTAGGCAGAATGTTAAATACCTGGCCTACACTAAAAAGGTTCGGATCGGATGTTTAAAAATTATATCAGATTTAAAAAAATAGGTTTCTTTCTATCATGTTCTAAATTTAAAATGGATAGAGTGAATACATTTTTGCTATCTGTCATTTTAAAAAATATTGTATATTTGTTCCAAAAAGGATAAAACGGAGCAAATAGCTGTGATAAAGTTTCTTTGTATGTGTTTCAAGGAATCAGATATTTTTGAAGTGTTCAAAAATGGTTTTTGGGATGAAAATACCTCTCTGTTTATGCCACAGTCAAGAAATTTTAATTAGGTATTTGCACCAATGGAAGTTGTTGAAGTTGCTGCCTCTGTGACTATTATGCTTACTTCAATTATCTGAATATTTGGTAGGGTCCCATATGCAATGTTCATTTTGATTTGCTTCCAGAAATTTTAAATTGAATTCGTGTGAACAATCCATTTTTTCAGCCCAATATTAATGTTTTTTAATATTAATTAAAGATAACCCAATAAAAAGAACATCCGGCCAACACAAAACGAAGAATAAAACCGTGTACAAATAACCCGGGAGTGAACTGGGGCCTTTATGGCTCTCGGCCTCGCCTCTCGTTTCCTTTGACTTGTGTAAAAAACCGACAATCAATCGAGCACCCACGATGCGAGGCGAGACTTATCGAGACGAGGCGAGGGGACCGAGTCCTGCCCAGTACATTCTCCGATCAGCTAGGCGAGGCGAGGCAGTCGAGAGCGCACGAGACAGGCCAACATTTGGCGAGAGCTAATGTACATACTCAATCTCACATGTCTCGGCAAGAGTGGACTGCTAGCATCAGACTTCCACCTGCCCAAGCTCAAACCTTTTTTAGGTGGACAGAAATTTTAGATGAATTATTACGGTTGTTGTAGAGGAGTATTTTGCAGGCCTTGAGGAAAGTCATTTTATGGAAGGCATAACTGATTTTGAGAGTGCATAGAGCTTACAAGAGACTATATCAATAAATAAAAACAATTTTGTCAAGTTAAACTGAGTGTTTCCTTGCTAGGCCAGGCACTTATCATCCCACCCTCGTATATTGAAATAGTAGCTATATTATTGAACACTTTGAAGCATCAATCAAATATGTAGTGAAGGCATTTTTTAAAACCTTCCAGTGACTTCGTTTTTTTTTTATGTTTACTGTAAGGTCATTCTATAGATGAATATCATTTACGAGGGAGGATTGACTTGATTGATGGGACATGTGTTTGGGGATTGATAGTGTGATGTTAATTGTTGGCGGTAATGTCTCGGTTCTGCCAAATATTAGTAAACCGAGTCATTGCATCTTTTGCTATTGCAATTTTTCTAATTTTTTTCTCGTATACAGTTTTTATTGTTGAGAGATATAGGATGCAAAATATATAAAATTGTCCTCTCTTAATAAACCCTTTTAATGTTTCCAGTACTTTCAAGAATTCATTCGCAAATCAGAGTACCCCGTTTATTCTGTGGAGGATTACAGCGGCTATTGGAGACAACTAACTGTACGTCAGTCGAGGAAAACAAACGAACTAATGTTGATTATTATGATTCATCCTCAGGTCAGTATACGTGATGATGTGATGGATGATGTGTCTCTATCCTGTCTTGTTTAGTCACTACCAGAGAGAAAGTGATTGATTGTGTTTTTCTCATTTACTGCAAAATCAAAATCTAAATAAATTATCTAGCTACTCTAGTAGCTAGTTAATTGTCAAATCATCAAATATATAGTAAAATTATCAGTTTTATTTAATATTTTTTTGCTATTTATTCAGACTTCTAGAATACGGCGTTTTCTAATTCGTCTATAAAGAACTGCTTTATACATTTTCAATCAGTGTACGTCTTTCAAGGGTTTCATAGTCTTTGACTCCAATTGATTTATTATAGCAAAATCTTCTATGCTTTGGCCAGATTTTGAAACCCCCTTTTACTATGTGAATTTAAAAGTTTCACCTTTTCTACTGCCAATATAATATTTTTTTCTACATAATGACTATCATTGATCGTGAAGCCAATCTCGATTAGGTTGCTCAATTTTTTTCAGAATTTTAGAATGCGTATTTTTTGTGTAAATGATGTTTTAAGTCAAAATGGCAAAAGCCCCATTGGGCCCTAGAAGCTGTCCCTTAATCATACACATACAATAAATGAATAGAAATTATAATAATAATACATCATATTCTTCGTTTCACTACGATTTATATTTCTGTATGATAAATATTTCTTCTGATACGAAATCTTCTGTTCTGTTCTGTTTCTGAAATCTGGTTTCTGAAATCTATTCTGTCCTTTTTTCTAACCTGTTCCTGACAAATCTTTCTTCTTTCCATTACAAATATCTTTCTTTCCACTTTTTCGATAACATGATTGATACATTTACTCTACATTTCCGCTGTTATATTGGCGACAGTGTCCGATAACAGTTCTTTCAGTTGTGGCATCTTCAAGGTCATATTTTTAGCGGCTACTTCACCTTTTATTTGCGCCCAAATCAGCTGAAACGGATTTAAATTGTACAATAGTATAGTAGCAAGATTAGTACATTGCAGTTATTTTTTTTTGCCATTTTGTCGATTATATATTTCTTGTATCGATGCTTATGTTGGTTGGCAATTTCCAAAAGCTGTATTTTTGACAACATAGTTTCCATAAATTGAATGATTTTATTTCGCAACCAATCCTAAGCGTCAGACTTTCGAATGTTCCTTGCCGGATTTATTTCCCCAAAACCTGGAGTGATATTTCGCATTGTCTTTATTTGAAAAGCAAAAGAACACCTTACAGAAACCCTGCATTACTCCCAATATGCTTAATAATAAGACACTTGCCTTTCCCTGATGGATTTTTCAACCTTGTAGAAAGGCTATCGATGAAAACTTGTTTTGAAGTGGTAATTTCTGTATCCGCTCATACTTTTAGCCCATACGTTTCATCCAAAAAATAATTTTTACTGCCGACGGCACAGTATTATTTAATCTGTTAAAGGTAGCTTCTCCATAAAACTAGATCTCGGCTGTCCTTCAAAAGTCTTTGGCGTTTTCTTGTTAAACGGTTGATGAAAATGGTTGACGTAAACATTTTACTGCAGAAAAACAACGACTTCTGCATATCACTTTCACTGGACAGAAGACCTCCGCCCGCTATTGTGAATTGCCACTATGACAAAGAAGTAAATTGTCGCGGTGGTGTTGATGTGCAACCTGCGATCATTATCAAAATGATTCTGGGAAATTTGAGACTATTTCCCGCTCCCATTTCCCTCTTATTATATCATCGATTCCATGGATAGAGTATAGTATTTATTGTTTACTTTTTAAAAATATTAAAAGCTCCCATTTCCCTCTTATTATATCATCGATTCCATGGATAGAGTATAGTATTTATTGTTTACTTTTTAAAAATATT
>JAOPUG010000384.1:24635681-24648458 GCA_027564375.1 Micropterix facetella | reverse complement strand
TTCTCTTTTAAATGAAGCCAACACCATAGCCATTAACATTATTTTTATGTGTTTTATTTCATTTTATAGTTGTAAGGGTCTAAATTGTACACATCTAAAAAACATCCTATATATATAACGATAGAAATAGGCCAATTTCTGTACCCAATCTTTTCCGACCCAAGCCGTAGAGCTACCTTCCTGATTCAGGCGAGCTCTTGCTCTAAGGTCAAGGGCCACGGGGTCACGCATGCGTTTAGCAGTCATTTTGTTCAAATGTGTATTTGTTAAATTTCTGAAGCTGAAGTTTGCATATAATATTTTAATTTTTTATTTAATGGTATGCAATTACAAAATTATCAACATAATAGAAATCATCTGGTTGATCATCACACGGTATCATATACTTTCTCAAATTTCATCTTGATGAAGCTACAAACAATGCGTCGTTGTTCTAGAATCTAGTATATGTCACTATAATACTAGTAAAGCAAATATATTTTTAAAAATAGATGATAGGTGGAAATAATTCCCACAAAGACGAGGATTGATTTTTTAATTCGTTGTTGGTATATTTTTGACATACTAAAAGTCTAGCTAAATGTGAGTGTAAAGTGCGTTTTTTTTGGCGCCATCTTAAAAATAATAAAAATTGTGTGTGGTATAAAATTACGGAAAATTTCAGACCGAAAAAAATGTGATTTGTTTTTAAATAAACAACAAAATAGTGGCTGAAAAACTGAAAGCTTTTGCAGTGTTGAAAATCGTATTTCTATCAAAATGCGTTTAATACAAATGCATATATATGTACTAGTATTTCATCAATCTTACATCTTACATAAGAGAAAGGCTAAATTTAACAGTCTTCTTTAGTTTTTTCTAAATCACTTTCACTCGGTGCACTATTTGTGCAATCTCTACCAAATCAGTTAGAACATAGTACATTCCACACCATAACGTCGACATACGTAGGTACGAGAGTTGATCCCTATGGTCTCCATGTCCCAGTTTCAATTTAGGTAGACTTAAAATTTACATTTAATAAAAAGCTACGTTCATATGTTGGCCACACCTGGATTTGCAAGATCGAGCTTGCATTAGTGGCGTCAGCCGAGGTGTACCTCAGTGTCGAAATGGACGCGAAAGAGCAAAGGTGCGTAATTAAATATTTGCTGAAAGAGCAGTTATCCCCAAAAGAAATCCATGCCGATTTAACAGTGATATTAGGGGATAGTGCTGTGTCATACGACATAGTGAAGAGGTGGTACCGCGAGTTTAAGTGTGGAAGAGAAACCTGTGAAGATGACCATGCCGGAGGTCCCTTAATCACCATCACAACTGAACAAAATGTCAGAAAGTCCACGATATCATTATAAAAAATCGAAGGGTGTCTTTGCGTCAAATTGTGGAGGAAACAGGATTTTCATATCATGTAGATCAAAACATTACATTCAATGTTTTAGCTATGAAAAACTAACGGCAAGGTGGGTTCTCCCTAATGCTTTCAGCTGATTAGAAACGTGCCAGAGAGGACATTTGCCAACGGCTTTTAGACTTTTTTCGCAGGGATAAGAACTTTATTGATCGCTACGTGACAATGGACGATACATTGGTACACCACTATGATCCAGAGTCAAAAATTCAGAGCAAGCATGGAGGTTCACTCCCTCCTTGCAAATTCAGAGTTGTGGGGTCAGCCAACGAAGTTATGGCCTTAGTATTCTGGGATACACAAGGTGTATTTTTGATTGATTATTTAGGAAAAAGAAGCTACTATAACAGGCTCTTACTATGCGCAACTAATACCAAAATTGCGTGAAGCCATAAAAGAAAAGAGACGGGGAAGGTTAAGGAAAGGTGAGCTTTTCCATCAGGACAACGCACCAGTACACAAGTACTTGGTTGCAATGACTACAATTCATGATGCAGGGTTCTAAATTATAGAGCACCCCCAATATTCTCCAGATTTGGCCCCAAGTGATTACAGGTTGTTCCCAAAACTCAAAGAAGATTTTAGGGGGAAAAAAATCGACCAATGATGAAGTTATGTGTACCGTAAATAGTTGGTTTGACACAGTTGGAGATAATTTCTTCCAGGACGCTATCGGAATGTTGGAGCGCCGATGGGAAAGTTGTGTTCAGCTGAAGGGAGACTATGTTGAAAAATAAAGTTGCCAAATTTTCTTGTGATATTATTTTTAGGTCAGGGGTGGACCAAAGGAATCAACCCTAGTACATCTACCGCTACCACACGGCTCATTTGTGCCCGTTTGCAGGTGCAGCAGATCATTTTTAGTAATCATTCCGATTCAAGGCTCATTTCTCATGTTATGTGTTGTAGTTGGTGTACTACATTTTCCAACCCCACTCTTCGGGATGGCAATATTGGTGTTCATAGTATTCTAACAAAGACATTGTAAAGGTACGAGGAGAAGATGATGAACAGCAGCATCTTATGTCGGTGGCAACCTTGCAAACACTTCAAGTTAGAAGCATTGTCAACAAAGTTAGAGACTTTATTCTCAGAATTAAGACATTAAAAAAAGGGAGTTATGATTGTATTCAAAATCCGTTGAAATGTCAAAAAGTGAGGTAAGCAAGATTTGTAGGCAATGTCCTGAAAATTCTGTCACATTATTTATGTTTCCAGGGCAAGTATTAACGGCTATATGATTTTTTAAATTTTAAACAGGCCGCCATTTTAAAAAAAAACATTGAGTACATCTCTCGACGGATTTTTAAATCTCGGCACTAGGATGAACATCTATTTTTGTAAGTAATTTGAATCTAATTGGTCGGGTAGTTTTTGAGATACAATGGGTACACACATACAGACGTATATTTTCGTAGGACCTCAAAACGTGGAGATCCAGTGCAAATTCGAATTTTAAATTTTGCTCGAAAACAAGACTTTCCCTATTTACCTACTTCGTATAACACGATGTCTTTTTTGGGAAAGTAGAAAGGAACGTAGCTCCATAATAAGCAGCGTTGTTTTTTCATCTGTCCGATCACTTGTCAATAAGCGCCAAATCTCTGTCTCTCCTAAGTGCTCGATATATTGCATCAGAGCCTTCCTATCTCTAGGTAAGCCTGTGATTACGCGACCAAAAATTCAGCGACCTATTCCAGGCGGTTGTGGCAATATGTTTTTGTTATACCTGTTTAATAAACGTTTACCTAATTAATAAACGTTAATTTAAAGAAACCCAAAAAAATTCTTATTTGAGTTATCCACTGATTAAAATAATAAGCTTATACGAATCAGTCTCCCAATCCTATGATATGCTTAAGGTGGTTAGGATAAAAACATAATTACTTTCTCTGACATTCTCGTCATCTCGTCACAACTCGCAGCTTGGTGCTGCTACTGCTAGGCCGTATGACTCCGTAATGTGGAATAAAATGTTTTGAATCAAGCGGGTCTGCATCAATCAACATTTGACACTTGACCCTGCTCTTTGTAGCCCTTGAAGAAAGAAACATACGATGCTTTCAGTTTCACATTTTTAGCTAACCGTTTCTCTAACACAAAGAAACGGTTCAGTGCCAGTGAACAAGATTCGCCGAGATTATTTGACGAATTAGGTCCTTCTGATTAGAATGGAGGCCTAACTATGAATCGTCCGGGAGTATGTTGCGGGAGCATGTTTTTGAGAAGATATTCTCACACTGGATATTATCTAGACTGTCGCAATTCGCCTGTGGAGGGTCTTCGACATGCCAGAATTTGTGATAGTAATATAAAATGCAGTTGAGTAAAAATAAATCAAATTAAATGAATTTCTTATATGAGTGCGCCAGTCGTGGCACGAAACGCTGACAGCCTTGTAAAGATTAAGCCAAAATGCCCCACATAGATACTTCCTGAATCATTCTGTAGTGTGTACAAATATATGGTATAACCGGACTGTGCGCCACGTGTGTGTCTTTTGAATTGAACATTTCCAATTTCATTCCTGTGATGGAAAAAGTGATGCGTTCATTTTGATAAACCCGCGTTCCGTTTTGATTGCGGAAATCGAAACGTCACAGCAAAGTGACAACGGTTTTGTAGAAAAAATCCTGAACCTGTCCAGGAAAGAACCAACACCGAGAATTGCTTGAAGGTTGCAGTCCAACTTATTTCGCGGGCCTCAAATATATGCTAAACAAGTAGGGGAAATACGTACAAAATAACAAGCACGGACATAATGACGCTCCAATGTTATTCGTTTCGAATAAGTGCCGCTAGTTGTGAGCCAACCACGCAGCGAGACACTGTAAGAACGCCACGATTCTCCACGCATCGAGCCGGGTTGTCGCGCGAACTGTTTTATATTCCATGATTTTGAAGTAAGGTATCAAACTGTAAATACAATGCATTCTTCGTCTCGTATCGTCTCGTAGAAGAAGACAATGTTTCTGGATATTATATGATGTTTATTTGATATTTATTGGATATCATGGACAAAACAACATATCATACAGATGGATAAACTGACACAGTTATGTCATGAATTAATCATGAACATCAACAAGAACATCAACAACAAGAAACCATCAGAAAACAAGAGAGATGTCGCAAAAGTGTTTAATTATAAACGAGTTAATCAAGTAAAGATTAATCCGTAATCCATCGAACAAGAAGAAAATGAGACTAATCTATGGGCCCGTTCTAAGCAGGAGGATGGTTCTCAGGCATGAAATGTCAACTTTGGGCTCAATCAATTATGTATAGATTTTTCTAATAAGAATAATAACTTTATTTCTGAGATTTGGCCAACACTTGCAAGTACATGATGCAAATATTATGGGTATATCTACTATGGACAAAATGATTTTACTGTATTAATGTTTAAGGTTTAATATAATATACTAGGATGGGATAAAAACTTTAGTAACTTGGATTTTGAAAGAGCACACTATGATATCGTAAAGTTTAGCCTTTATGTTTTAAATTACAATCAATAAGGATCTTGGAATAACCTAAATGAAAAGTAAGTCATTTTAGAAGTTTTCCCCTAACAACTTCCAACCAAACTACACAAAGCGATGCGCAACGGCATAGAAAAGGTACCGAATGGTCACAATTCATGTGTTTACATATTTATTTAAACAATTGTGTGTTATTTTATTTATTTATTTATTTTATCCATAATATAACACAATTAGCCGCTCCGCTCCAGATTCGATATCATTAATAACAATAATAATCATACCATTTATTTGCAGTTAATAATTAAAGAAAAAAAAACAAAAGAAAAAACAGAAAAAACAATGAGACAAAACCATGTACCTTACAACTGTCAAAAAAAATCATTAATTAATAATAAAAACAAAGGCTGCATGATCTCACTAAAATCACTGCAAATAATTCTCAAACAAAAAGCCTGATATTAAAGTGTCACCTCATCGATAATATGGAAAAAAATTAAACAATCCATAATATCAAACTAATTAAATAATACACAAATAAATCGATACCCAAAGAAAGAATGGGGGAATACATGAATGAGTCAATGAGTCATTTAATAGGATGAAAGCTGGTAAAAATAGAGGAAGTAAATCTGCTCCAAGTTGATTTCATACGATAAGAGAAACTTCCCTGGAAGCTACACTTCGTATGTTTGGGAATGATGGCAAGATGACTACGTGCTCTTGTAAGATATGAATGCTCATCACCAGACCAGCACATCCTAAAGTAAAGATAACTAGGTTCATTAAATCCAACTATCTTCTACACGTAAGAGGCTAGATGATTTTTTTCTCTGCTGCATTAGTAAAGATGCTCGCATAAAAACTGGGGAGACGTGATGTCGAGGAGGTATAGTGAAACAAAATCTAGCACAGGCGTTTTGAAGTCTGCAGTATCCGCTCAGTTTTCTTATAGACATGGACCATAAACAGTCACAATGTGGATTAAAGAATCAATCATGCCTTGCAAAGATGCTGGACAAACCTTAATAAAAACCAACTACACGGGCCTTTTATGATTTATTACATTTTTCGTTTTGAAAAATCGGATATCCAACAAGACAAGAAGACTCCCTTCCTGCGTTGAGGCATGCATCGAAGAAAACAGAGCAGTCAGTGGGTATATGTCGTTGGGCCATTCATTTATAACAAAGTGCGAATATAAAAGAGGCTAAATCGTTTCTCTCTCCATTGATGAATTCCTCGGGGAAAACTCTTATTGAAAGTTAGATAGATAAAAATTATTTTATGCCTGTATTAATTTAAATGTACACTGAACAATTGATTTTACTATTACACATATGTAATATGACGTGTCATACAAAAATATTGAAATGAATGAACTGCCACTGAACTGGTAGATCGGAAGATCTCATGGGGACACTACAGGAAAACCCTTCCTAAGACCCACCGGCACCGGTTGGAAACTGGTGCTCTTTGGGCGCGTATTTGACAGACCGCGTAGACTTTAAAATTTAATTTAAAGTGGCAATCAGAAAAGGAACGAGATGTATACTTACTGAAGTACTTAGTATTTCAATTTCAATAAGTTGTTGTTATACATACATATCTACATACGTTAACCTATCAGTCGTTTATTAATCCACTAATCCGAGAGTTTATGTATATGATGATATATGTTATTGAAATGGGTGTTTCGCGAGAAGCACTACCGCATACACCGGACCGTGACCGGCGAGCGAAAGGCCTTTTGCGCGGGTGTGTTGGTTGGGGTTGCGACGCACCGCGCGGGGCGGGGGGGTTCGCTTCGGCTGACATCGCCACGCGGCGCGGCGGCACTCGCTGCAGCTGGGGCTGGCGAGCGCCCACTGAGCTAGCTAGCTCACTCACCGATCGAATACGCCCGTAAAAACCTATCGTACCTTCCCTAGCACGCGCCTCGGGCCTACCGCGTACGATAGTACGATACGATACACCTGTTGAAGGGACACGAAGACAGGGCAGCTTAGAAACAATATCACGAGCAGATAGAGCAGCTTCTTAACCCCATATAGCCCAACCGTTCCAAAATCGGTTCTTCGTATTAAAAAAATCACACTTAATATAAGCTAAAATAATTACAGGAATTGCGGTTTCATTGGTTGACAATACTTGTGAAATATCTCTCTAGCTAGAGAATAGTCTCTCTTGTGAAATAGTCTCTACCCTATAGATTTATTGATTGTCATTAAGTTGTGTTTATGTGGCTGATAATATTTGTGTGTGCAAAATTGAAAAATATGGCTCGGAGATGGCAAGTTTCAGTTATTATTAAGAATAAGTTCAGTTATTACTAAAAATAGGATATATAATGTCAAAGCAATGTTGTTTTTATTTATTGCTAACGTAACACTGTCATAAACCACTTCATTTCCTTGTGTTTGTTTTCGCTTGAAATGTATAGTACCAATTTTGGTACGGTAAGGTTGCATGCGTCTTTTTATTAAAGTAATTGTTTTAGCGAGCTATCAAAACATGAAATTCTGTGTCTTTTCAAGGGTTGATATACAGAATATGTCCAGATACGACCATTTTTCCACCGACCAATGACAACGTGGAACTAACCTACGAAGACCCTGGAGATGATGTTGCTATTGAGAACTTGCCAGCTTAGCATTTGCAGATCCAAGCATAGAATACTCTGATGATGATAAACAGTCTGACCTGAATCGATGGCTGGATGAGGATGTTGTTCGACCAGAAGAAATAAATTATGCTAACCGAAGAAAATGACGCTCTTATTGTAAATATGCGACAATATCATGATGAACACCACGACTTACATTATGTAGTAAGAAATGATAGAAGAAAAAAAAAACAATCGTGAAAAATACATTTAAAATGGAAGGTTTGATTTAAAAAAAGAAAAAAACAAAATGAAGACACTACACACGATAGACTGTATGTAGTGTTCGTCTAAATAATCGTAATAGTCGATTACCATCTGTAATAATCACCAATCACTAGTTTTATTGTAAAAAATGTCTTATATTGTTGCAGTGTATATTTATGCTAAAATAAAAAAAATATAAAAATACAATTCAATAAAAATGAAAACCATTTGCGAATTTACGTGAAAACTTAATGACAGACAAAATCAAAATCTCACAACACTGTTTGTCAAATGTATAGCTATGGCTAGAATATAATTGAATTTCTTAACCATTGTATAATAAACCTATCAGAGGCATTAGTCCTGGAAAAATATAGCTAAAACAAAGTTTCTCGTACGGATACGAGAATTATTTTTTTTGCTGTTTTATTTTTTATTATTTTTTGTAGTTTGGCTTCAGGAAACACATGTCCATGACAATGGCCATGAGAGCAGGTGGAGTAGATTCTGTAGGCATGGATGAATTAAAGAACCCTTTCGCACTTTTATATTTCTGCGATCTATCGAATTCCTTTGACTCTGTAAGTCATATACTTCTTCTGGAAAAGCAAGTCGAGGGCATTCGCGGCATCGCACACATTCATATTAAATCTAATTTGGCAAATAGATCCAAGTGGCCGACATTAATGGTATCAAGTCAACTCTCAGAACGATTTCATGTGGGGTACCCCAGGGCTCGATTCTCGGCCCACTGCTTTTTATAATATTTACTAATGATCTTAGTTACATAAATTCTATCGGAAGCTAAGACAATACTATATATTTATAATACAAGTTTTTTCTTCAAAAATAAAAATGAAAAAATTAGAACAAGTAGCAAACAACTGTATCAGCTTACCGTGCAAATGGTTCTAACTGTTGAGCTTTTGTTGAATCCTTTAAAAACAGTGCCCATAAATTTATCAGCAAAAAAGGGACAAGTATTAATCTTAATATTTTAAAGGGGTCTGATAATATAGATTTAGTAAAGAATACAAAATTTCCGGGAGTGACAATTGAAGAAACCCCTTATTGGAATAAGCATATTAATAATCTATGCGTTAAGCTATCTTCAGCAATCTATGCTATAATGAAAATAAGGTTTCTAACCGGCAAATAGACCTCTGCGAGTGTACGTAGTAAGGTCCATACATTTCCGACCCAGCCCACTTCGCATGCTTGAAACCAGTTCTGACTTGTGCTATCGGATGACGCATCATCTGCTGTTATTGTGGACAGTGCCTCACTAATTCATTTTCAACAGTTTCGTCTTAACCTTGATTCGAAGCAGACGTGTCGATAAGTTTGTGACAATGTTTAAAATCGAATATCGCGCTGTGATAAAGTTTTTCACTAAAGAAGGTGTTTCTCCGGCGCAAATTAAAAACTGGATGGAGTGTATAGGGCCTCTTCTCCTTCATATTCCACTGTAGAAGAATGGGTGGATAAAGCAAAACTATTCAAACTCGCTCTGGACGGCCTGCAGAAGCCGTCACTCCAGAAATGATTGATCTTGTGGAAAATTAACTGCTTAAAAACCGGCGTCTGAAAACGAAGAAAATTGCAGCAAGACTAACATTATCTAAAACTACCGTTATCTGAATTATTGAAGAACATTTGCACATGAGTAAGGTTAGTGCAAGATGGGTGCCGCGACTTCTTTCTGGTGTGCAAAAAGACGTGCATGTAAAGTGTTGTCGAGAAGTTTTAGAAGAGTATAGCCTCGATCCAGAAATGTATTTGAAATCAATTGTTACTGGAGTAGAGACTATGGTCCTATACTATAACCCCTTGCCCAAAAAGGAGTCAATAGAGTGGAGAAAACCAGGGGAAGCGCCTCCTCGAAAGGCTAGAGTCACGCAGTCGACAAAAAAAGTTATGGCCACATTTTTTTGGGATTCCCAAGGGATTTTGCTCATAGGCTTTAAGGAAAGTAATATAACTGTGAAAGCACAGTACTAAGCAGTTCTACTGCGCCGTTAGTGAGATGCTATTAAGCAAAAAAGACGAGGAAAACTGACTAGATATGTTCGGTTACTTCACGATAATGCGCCTGTGCACATATAACTTATTGCCAAGACTGCTGTGAGGGAATCACGGAAATCTCTCACCCACCCTACAGCCCAGATCTAGCCCCGAGCGATTACTACCTGTTCTCAAAATTAAAACCCGACTTGCGGGGAGGAAGTTTCACATGGATTAAGAGGTTCAAGAAGCCGTTAAGGCCCGTTTTGCAACTAAAGAAAAGAATTATTTTTTTAGGGCTATAGAGATCCTTTTAACGAGATGTAATAAAATGTATTGAACTCTACAGAGATTATATGGAAAAACAGTCAGCAGCGTGTTTTTATTTTTACCTTCTTTATACCTCGGGCTGGAAACTTATGGACCTTACTACGTATATCACTCATGCTTCCATCCCTCGATAACTTACTAGATTTTACTCTGGAGAAATTCTTTTCAGTGCCATTATGTATTTGTTTTGAAAAAACAAGCAGTCAGAACCATTTACGGACTTAAAAGACACGGACTGTGGACCGCTTTTTACAAAATTCGAAATATTGACACTAGCCTCA
This sequence comes from Micropterix facetella, assembly GCA_027564375.1. Taxonomy (NCBI): domain Eukaryota; kingdom Metazoa; phylum Arthropoda; class Insecta; order Lepidoptera; family Micropterigidae; genus Micropterix; species Micropterix facetella. The sequence continues at coordinate 24,638,075 of JAOPUG010000384.1, read as the reverse complement.
GAATATTCAGTGCTTAAAGTATGCCAAGTGAAATGCTGTAAATCATATTACCCGTCTTAAGGACGACATTATATTACCGAAAGAAAGAATGACCAAATATCAGCGGTTATTTGTATACCAAAGACTCAATTATGCTCAACAAGCTACCCCTACAATAAAGGAGCTTGAGGAAGCATCGTTTAAAAACTGCATAAAGATAAATCTTGCCAAACGTGTTTCTTATATTTTGACAGATCTAGAGGGCACTTTAAATATCTTTGAATATTGGTTTTTTTTTCTTCACTTTTTTATTTTTGTATCTGCTCTCCAGGCTTATCATTGCAGTTTGATTATTATTATTATTATTGTTATCATAGTATAGGTGGGACATTTTTAAATTTAATTTCTAATGTTGATTTTTTCATTAATTTAAATCAATGTTATTTTTATATTCAAATTACGTCATGAAGTTGCGAATTTTGAGTAAAAAATTATGATTATGATTATTAGTAGTAAATTGTCCACGGAAATTGGATTTTATTAGGTACCTATTAACCATTATTATCAATAAAATATTAAATTGAAATATTTCTAAAATTAGAAATGCATATAGCTGAAATTCTTAAATTGAGAAAAGAAAAAAAGCGATATTATATTTTTTATGACGTAACTCAATATCAAATTGGCAGATGGAAAAACTATGAACATTTCAAACTTCGGCCCAAATGATTATTTTCTTATGTGTATGTACAATTATATTAGGATGTTCGGGGTAGTCTAAAACAACTACCTGAACTGAGCACGTAAATCTTAGGAGAATCATTGTGCCATTCCTGTAATTACCCCTTAATGAAGACGAGTTACTGTCAAATGTTACGTCTGAGATTAATCTTAAATATTCAAATGTAACATCAGAGATTAACCTCATGACGTCCTAAGTGTTCTTCCGCTTTAATTGCACTGAGAGAACAAGCTATCAAAAACTTTGTGTGGTACCCGCTCGATGTTGCAATAAACAAAATAAAAGGATAACAATATATGAAATGCAAATAATTTTTAGTCCATCAACCCAACGTTTTCTTTAATTTTACATTTTTGAATGCACCAAACTTTGTTAATCTGACAAGGATTAACTTTCTTGTTTTACAAAACATATTGTTTTATTTTGCATAGACAAATCGTCGATATGAATGAATCTTTCATTACTTTGCATGTGATAACATGTAAATATAAAATTACCCGTTTCTGTGCGCCCGATAGTGCCCGTTATACGATTATACCTTAATTTTATTTCAAAAAGTTCACGCGTTTTGTAGCATATAGCGATATTCGCGCGAAGTACGACGATTATATTTTACAAAATATTTTTTAATTAATCCTAATTTTAACAATGAGTAACATATTTATATATGAAATTAAAGAGTTCTTTTGGAAGCAGAACTTAAAGGGACGGTGTGCGGTAGACAAAGCCACTGCACTTGGTTCGCCCCGCCGGGCATTCGCGTTTGGCCAGAGGGACGGCCCCGTGGTCCAGAACGTCTGGATCGTGCACCCGGCGGTCCGAGCGGTACTTGTAGCGGAGGGCAGGGTTTTCCTTGACTGGGATTCTTGCAGAGTCCGAGACTACGTTGGGGCGGTTCGATGTTTCAGATGTCATAGTTACGGGCACACTCAGCATAGGTGCTCGCAGGAAGTGGTCTGCGGACATTGCGCCGGCAAGGGGCACGAGAAGCCGGCATGCCCTGCCAAGGAGGCACCTCCAAAGTGTGCCACCTGTTCGGGGCTTCGCAAGGAGGCCACTCACGTGACCGGTTCGGCGGGCTGTCCAGCCTACCAGCGCGCGGTCGATCGGGAGATCGCCACCACTAATTATGGAGGGGCATAGTCCCCAACTAATGATAAGTTGCGCGCAACTGAATCTGCAGAGAAGCCGTGCCTGCACGGCCGAACTCGGATGTACGCTCGAGGCAATGGGTATTGGGATAGCGTTTGTGCAGGAGCAGTATACGTTCCTCGGGAAAACTCGGGGTATCGGCGGGCGGTGCGTTGTGCTCGAAAAGGGGAACCGACCCATGGCAGGGATTGCGGTGAGCTCGTCTCTTCCGCCTCCCCTGTTCTTGGATCGACTCTCCAGCGAGCACCTCGCCTGCGCGTCGATAGTTATTAACAACGTCGACTGCTACTTCATCAGCGTCTATTTCCAATTCGGTGAGCCTGTGGACGCCTATATTGCTGGACTCGCTGCGGCCCTCGACGCTCTTCGGGGTCGCCCGGTTGTGGTAGCGGGCGATTTTAATGCCCGCTCCTCGTCCTGGTACGACGACGGCAACCTGGCCTGCCTGAGCAGGGTCGCGAAGAATAGGGCCGAGGCTGTCGAGGAGTTGATAGCGACCTACGGGTTGCATATTATCAATT
>JAOPUG010000384.1:24461027-24473980 GCA_027564375.1 Micropterix facetella | reverse complement strand
GGATAATATTATTTAAAATAATCGTGAATTGTTAGAATCAACTCATATAAGTAGTCAACATATTTTATCAATCAATAACTAAAATATAAGAAAAAAAACACAAAAAATAGTATCTAAAAAATTGGCAAAGTGACTACTTATATAAAACTATCATTAAATGGACACTATGTTTGAAAAGTCATGGCCTTCGAATTCGATCAGGTCATAGAAATGGTGGATGGCCTATCGGCATCTCCTTTTTTTTATGTTTTTCAGAATTTTAAGTCATCCAGCTGTAGGGAGTAGATTATAGAATTTAATACTAAGGTATACCTAAGTAGCTACTGAAATGTTATTGACAAATTATGACGGAATGTATATTTAAAATAAATGACATTTATGAAATTACTGTTTTTTGCTGATACCATCTGACCAGTTTTTTGCTGATACATACTATCCTGAAATGACCTAACAATTTCCAAATTTGCCAGAAAAAAATATTCTGATCATAAAAAGGAGACATTTCTATTATATCGTTTAATAAAATTAGAGTATTATTTAAATTATATTTTGTGTAAATTACTTTGCAGTATTACTTTTTCTACATTGTCCTTACAAAAAAATCATATATCAAAGCGACAAATTGTCTGAATTGTAACCTCAAAACGTACATATGAAAAGAAACAATATGTTATATGTTTTGAAAAAAATCGAAAATGTATCTTTTTGCATCTTATTTTTACTCCCTTCATCAAAAAAATCGTGGATCACTTCTCTTCGGGTTTGTTACTTGAACCATTAATTACTGCATTTTCATTGCAAGACGCTAAGAGGTAAATCATCTTTGCTGGTTTTGGCATGTACGATACAAGTGTCAGGGGGCCACAAAACAAAACATAGAGCTGCCAACACAGGTCGAGATCTCGAGTTTTTCAATTGTTCAGGGATTTCCTACATTCGGAATTTGGACAGCCCTCAGTAGTCGGTAACTAGTAAGCCGATCGGAAGATAATCATTAATACACGATCCAATTATGCGTCTACTGTTGTTAGGTAGCCATAACCTTTGATTATGTAATTATAATCAATGCCATAACACTATTTCCTATTTTTATCCCTCTAACAAAACAAAATAACGCTACTACCTTTTTAAGCTTTTCTCATTTTGTTTATGGGCCGATCAAATCGAGCGTACTACGAGGCAATCGAGATGGAAACAGCCGGGTACAACAACCTTCTCCTAACCTCCTTCCATCGCCAAAAAGGTTAAGGGAGCCTTTGATCTCACTCAGAGAATTGTATACGAATATATCGTCGATATATACTGCGGTTACATAAGCGAAACAATGTACACAGCCGAGAAATTGCCGATTGATCGAATTAGTGGATATTGTTTTACAATATTTTACTAGATTTAGGTCTTATGTAGATTTCTTCTTCTTCTATCGAATGTTGTCTATTTTCATTGTCGTCTTCTTGTCAGCCTATATACTTCCACTGCTTTGTGACGCCGGTTTCCTCTGCTATTTTCCTAGGGATAGACGTAGTTTTGAAAAATCTGCAGAAGCATTGCGTGTGCGCTGGGGGCCAGAAGCCATTTTGATGTCCATTTGAAGTTTTTTTATATTTGGACCTCGATGAATTTTTTTAATAAGTATCCAGACCCCACTAGAAATTCTTGGCCACCTCTACTGTAGGCTATTCCTGTGATGGTGTGGCGGCCTGCCTGCATGCATTTGGGTCCATCAATAGGTACAATAGTTAATTCGCTTATGCAAAACTTATTTACAAAAACAATTGAACAATAGATGTCACGAATATATAAAAAAATAGTAAAAATCAACATGAGCTATAAAGGTCGTGCTTACGATATAATATAATTTTTTGAAATATCTCGATGAGAATAATAATAATGATAATATTATTTAACGAATTTTATTAATATGATTAAACTATATATTTGTTAAATCTTAGATTGGCGACTGAAAGCACTAACGAATCTTGCCAGTTTTTGTATTATTAAAATAGCTCGGTCCTGCGAATATTAAATCATATTTTCAGTCATTCTGGTGCTCGTTAATTTTTTCTAATTTCATACGGGTAGACCGCAACTACCATCGCAGGAGTGATCTACATCCTATGAATACTAATTAGGCTAATAGTAGCTAAAAATACGTCTATCATCTAAAGATACGTCGTATCACCAGCTCTCCTGAAGTATACCAATGACAGATCATACCTCCTCGATCCCATCTCCTCATAGCGGCATTTTTTTGGATATGTGGTTCAGATTTTGAGCTAGAAAAGAGACATAGAATATTAAATAAATAGTATCTGAGAGAGAGGTCCAAGCGACCCCTTTCTACCCATCTTGATACATGCCTACGTATTAAGCGCCTCCGCAAAGAACCACCCACTGCTCGTATTTATTGAAGATAAATGTGGCTTTCGTATCCTGGAAATATGGATTATCGCAAGAAACAAAATTAATGATCCTCATGATGTTTTCTGTAGCGCCATCAATAAGGCAACGGGAGAGGGTTCTTTGTGCCATAAATCACCCCCACTGAAGTACCACCTCCTAACCTACTTTTGCATCCGATTCTCCCAGTGTGTATTGCGTAATATGATCCTAACGTATGCTAAAACAAACGTTGCCGTAAAAATCATAATAAAAATATAAACAAAAAACAAAAAGATTCCAACAACGAACTAAAAAATTAAAACCTCGTCTTTGTGGGCCAAAAACTTATAGCTATCTACTGTACTAATAATACTCATAAATTATCCTACGACTGGTACAATTTACATATTGATTCTACTTCATTTACACGTAGAAAAATAATTTAACTTTAAACTATTTTTTTATATCACACATGCTTAGACTATCACACATGTTTCGCGGTTTGCATACATGCAGGCGATCCATTCATATGATCCTTGAGTGGAAAAGTACTTGGCAACGTTGATTTAGTACCCACAGGTGGGGTGAACACTGAACAGGGCATTCGGTTGATGGTATTAAAAAGAACGATCTTCGCGGGGGCAGCATTCTAGATACCTGGAAAGAAGCAGCCTTACAACTGTTGTCCCATTCTGGATGAAAGTGGTTCATTGTAGCTCTCAAGCAAGCAGCGAAATGGAAACAACACAGAAGAAAACATATAAGATGTTTTTATTTGCCATAAATAGGTATTTTTTTTCAGGATCATTCACAATTCTTAACAACATTGTCAAAAAAACAAAGTCTTCCCCAATAGCAAAACAATCTATTAAAATGTTATAAAAATCCGGCCGCCTGTAAGATAATTGAGGTCGGCCGTTACCGCAAGGGCTATAAAATGTAATTAAAACAATCAAGATCACAGAATATATATAGAAAACAGCAGATTTTGACAAATGCCAACCGATCTAGACGTATGAATTAATAGGTATACACATTGAAAATTATGTGCACAGCGGATTTTCAAAATTCACGCGCGACGAACCCACCGCGCCACCACTGTTATAATCTACGTAGTAACAGCAGCAGTTTGCCTTTTACCTGCAGAACAACGGATGATGACTGACAGCAATTTAGTCTGCCCTGGACAACGTCGATTACAACATCGTCGAGACGTCGGGTGCTAGAAAACTTCATGCAGTAAATTCGTTTAATCTTATTATAATGTAAAAAAACAGCGATAGTCTTCGATTTCATATATTGAAAATGCTCGTAAAAGCTAGAAACCTACCACACTGACAAAATTTGCAAGAATCTCGAAGGAAAGATAATCATAAAAGACGTTAGGACTCACATAAAAATTACTGCAGTAACATCTCTCGCAGAAATTCACCTTATATATCTACCTATAGCTATATGGAGATACTTAGTAGACAAATTGAAAGTAGTAAGGCCAATGCATACATGGAACGATTGTCTAAATTATAATATGAGATAAGTTGACAAAACAAATGAAACAATGAAAGTAGTAAGGCCAATGCATACATGGAACATGGCATACATGGAACGATTGTCTAAATTATAAAATGAGATAAGTTGACAAAACAAATGAAAAGAACTAGCCAAGAACTCCGCAAAAGCAGCCGTAAACGCTGCATAATCTTGCACCAGGTCAAAACTAGCTCTCACACGGCCAGACAGGCAAACAAAATTTTGAAAGCATATACTTAGAACGCATGAGCCATGTTCTATACAGTCCCGACTTGGCACCTTGTGCCTTTTTCTTTTTCCCAAAAATTAAGAACCAATTACGCGGTCCACGATTTTCATCGCCAGAAGAGGCTGTCGACAATAATAATTAAAAACTATTTCCGAGATCATCAAGGTAGCCGAATGTTCATGTCATAGTGGCAATAAAAGAGAAAGAAGAAAAATACAAAAATAAAAGCAAAAGAGAAGTAATGTAACATATCGTAGGAAGGTTGAAATATAAGAGGGCGATTAGATGTGAAGGGGAAGAGGTGTGTGATTACGTTTTGAGTGATAAAACTGTTTCTTTAATGGTACTTTTAATAAATATATAGAAGTTGCATTTCTAATGTAAGATGGCAGCTGTTTTCACAATCGAACTGTGTCAACTACAAAAGAGTAGGTATAAAAAAATTACTTATGAAGAGGAATTAAAAGTGTATTAATCTGAGCCGAACGAAGGGATAGACTATGGCTATCAAGGAAAGTAAATAGAAAAGCAGTCGAATATCAATGATAACGATTTTGAATTTCCTTCCTCGTTTCGATTCAGTTTTTAAATAAGCCTGATGAGTATTAGGAATTTATTTTGCTAAATCATCCTTGGGAGAGAATGAGAAACCTTTCCCAAAGGTCAATTCAATCCACTGTGCTTGTTAAATTCACGATAGATTGAATATTTAACTAACAGATCGCATTGCGCCACGGTATGTAGGAGTTTATCATAGTGTACTTTTAAAGGGGGGATTTTTGGGATCTCATTGTAGAATTCATATTTTCTGTGTAAACGAAGTTTTTATTAAAAAATAGTAGTAATATGAAACGTTCAAGTAGTTTTTAAAAAGCTAGCGATGGTATCGGATTGGTTTGTACGAGCTCTAATTAGCTTATCCATACGATGAATAAAACTAATTGGTGAAATAATTTTTCAAATCGGATAATTCGTTTAAAAGTTGTGACCTCTTTAGTCAATCAGATTTAAATTTTGTATTTCAAGAACGCACAGTCCAATTTCAAAAATATTTTCGATAATCTACTTTTCGTATTAATTTGCATATCTAATAATAAATTGACGACCGAACGGATGAAAATGTGATTTCTCAGTCTTCCGTTTGTATGACAACTTCTCTATTCATTACAGGGGCGGAAACTTAAAGCATATTAGCTCCTCCCATCGATGAATAATATAGATTGGCGAAAGAATTTTCGAAATCGGACAATGCCTTCTTGAGTTAAGTGAAGAATGCATGGTCCGATTAAAAAAACTTCGGTAAATCGGAGAATCAATAAAAAGTGGTTTTTCGGTAGTATTATTTGTATGGCAACTCCCATTTTTATCGTAGGTACGGAACCCTAAAAGTCAACTCATCATTGAGGATTAAAACTAATTGGAGAAAAATTCTTGAGATATATATGACTCAAACAGTTTTTTTTACTTTTTCAGTTTTTGAATGTTCTAAAGCGTAGAGAAGTATGATTTTGAGCTATATCTAGTTTTGTGTCGCGGAGTCGGGCTGTCGTAATGGGAGAAACCCCATCAGGTCCTAGAATTGTCCCCCTAACTAGGCAAACTAGTGTAGTGGTTTTACTTACACGCTGTGACTCGTAGGCTCCGCGTGGTTTAATTCTAGGTGCATACCTCTACAACAGTCACGTTTTCTTGTTCACAGATCTTCGAACAGCTTTCGGACTGCTAGATCGCGACAGCGATGGCCACGTGACCGCATCGGAACTGCAATTTATGTTAAGGAACCTCGGAATCGAAGTCAAGGACGAACTTATAAACGATCTCATCAAGGATGCTAGTCATACCGGTAAGTTCCTTTAAATTTTTTTTTTTAATTTTGTCATTGACACTGAAAAAACGAAAAATGATTTTTTACTGTACATATTTTTAAAACAGTAGGAAAGAAGCAATTTACCAAAAATGACAATAAAAATATCAAATCCGAAATATTTTTAACTCTTTTAGAAATTGTTAAAAATCGTAATCTTTAGAAATATCATACAGCCAGTTTGCCTCCTTTTTATAAATATTTCTTCGCTTTTTTGCTATATATAAGAAATTATGTTTTTTTGTTTGTCCCGTATGCGTTCCTAAACTACCAATCTGATTTTAAAAAATCTTTTTGCATTAGATAGCCCATTTATTGTGGAAGGTTTTCCATGATCATTTAAGTTTCCCACGGGAAGGGAAATGGACGCGCGTGAAACTGCGGGGTGTCTGCTAGTGAGATATAAACAATTATTAAATAAAACGTTAATCCTATGAAATGTACTGACAAACCTGCAACTTGGAGCCTCGTCGCACCCAGAAATTGGCTGCGGGCTGTGGCACCGGCGAAGAAATAAAACATCGCGAAGTAACGCGACGAAAAACAATAAATTGACGTACAAAAGTCACTTGACACTCGACGCTGATAACACATCAAAATATCAGCGGAGTTATGAGATTAGCGGAATTTGGGGATCATTGGTTTATTATTTACGGCGGCACATAAAATCAAGCAGTCACGTCGTGTAGTCTTTTAAAAAAAGGCCTATTAGAATTCAGGCAATATTTATTGTGACTTTTGTATGCTGCAAATAAACAAATAAATAAAGTATATTACTACGGTTGTAAACGACTTTTTTTCATACCTAAAAGAATACGTCGATTTACAAGAATATAGGGAATATAGGGAAAGTCTCGTTTTCGAGCAACATTTAGAATTAGAGTTTGCACCCGATATTCACTTTTTGAGATACTGAGAATTCCAAAAAGGGATATCTAGAAAATGTCTCTTAGTGTGTGGGTGTGTATTTGTGTGTATGCTGTGCCCACTGTAGGTATATCTGAAACTACACGACTAATTATGACCAAATTACATACAAAAATAGGTCATTCTAATGCCGACATTTGGAAATATGATGAGAGATATCCGCCATTTTGCTTCGAAATGGCGACCTTTTCGAAATTTAAAAAATCATAAATCTGTTAAACCTAGAAATATAAATAAATGTGATTTCGTAGTATTCTGAGGGCTTCTACGATTTATTCTTACGTCACTTTTCGGCATCTACAGGGGGCTTTGAATTAAAAACTTGGCAGAGGGAAAGTCCAGGGTTTGTCAAATTTCGGCCCATAGGTATGATTACTTTCTTGTATGTATGACTTATGATTTCGTCTTTTTGGTCTAAACAGGCATCTAAATTTTATCTAAATTGACCCGAGGCGACATTTTACATGACATGAACCTCATCTAATAATGGCCGACAACTTCGTCTTTTTGCTATTTCCACCGCTTATTCCGTTTTAAGCTCTAAAAATATTAAATGCCTTTTTGACGCCATCTAGCAGCCAAATCGAATACTAATTCATGACATACTAATGTACCAAGGCCAGGTGGTTCCTTCATGGGCCGATAGAGGATACTGACGGTACTCATTTAATTAAATGATTAACAAATATTAATAAAATAATTTGGTCGTATATACCCCAACATTAACTGGGCTCTGCGCATTGGTTATAACTATCGATTCGCTAAAGAAAATTTTAAAACGGACGTATATTACTCGAGTTATCGTGTACCGTACCGCACCGAGGCATGAGGCCATGTGGTTCCTTCATGGGCCGATAGAGGGTACTGACGGTCGTCATTTAAATAATTAAATTAAATAATTATTTCGGTCAGACCCCAAAATCAACTGGGCTCTGCGCATTGGCCATACCTCTCGATTGGCGGAAGGAATGTTTAAAACGGATGTAGTTTACTCGAATTATCACACATATCCGGACAACCTGGTATTCATTTCTTTTCGGTTTAGATGGACTCTCGGATATGGAAAACGTTGAGAGAAGTATTTATGGACGTTTTAATTTCATGTCCTAGAGTCTATCTATACCACAAAAAAAATATTGCGTCTGTCTGTCTGTCTGTGTGTCAACTGCTACGGGCGAACCCGTCCACCCCGGAGCGTTTTAAGGATATAGATCGTTTTATCACCCCGAGGCGAAACGCAGAGACTTGAAGACGAAGAAGATAAATCTTCTTACCAAGCTCCACCTAAGCCCGTAAGAGACCAACGCCTTGCCGCGAGGCACTGGGAATTTTCAAACCCAGTAGGCCTTCCCGCGCCCTCACTACCAGATACGGATCAGATTCCTCCGATTCCCCGTCTGGTCACAGGTCCGAGGTCGCTTGCGTGGTTCTCTACTTCTAAAGCGGTATCCATAACAGAACTGGGATGTAGCGGATACGGGCGGCCTTTGCTCGGCAACTCTCACCCAAGATCGGATGTCCCTCACTATCATATTTATGTATAAGCATTAGAAGTACCTACTTACCCCCGCTGTCTTAAGAAGCGTACACTTCTAAACTCCTTCAGAATTAGTCAGTGACAACACGTTGACAACAATCGGTGTGCGCCAGCTGTCCAGGTCACGCCCGTTTCCCGTCCCCGGGTCAGCCGCACAGCGGGTTCACCGGGTTGGTCCCTCTTCGAGGAGGTTCCTGAATAGGAGATGCTCCGCAAGCTGGGCCAACCAAAACAAAACGGCCATTATAGCCCAGGCTCCACGGACCCATTGTGACCCGAGAACCAGGACAGGTAGGCACGTCAAAAAAGGTACAAATATTATTACATAATTGAAGAGCGAACGAACTCGTTGGAAAGCATTGCACTTCCATTGATAGCCATTCAAGTGTCTTAGCTTAGAGTCGAACGGATCGAAGCAGGTGTACAGCGTGCAGTTTCATTGGACGGTTTCTAAGCCACTCTTTAATAATATTACCGGTTGTCTCGCATTCCATATTTAATAGGATAGGTATACACTCGCATCATTGATACGCCATTCTCTAAACGCCTATATACGTTTATACGAGTATAAAGCTACTTGATGAAGTCTTGGCTTCTTCGAGAATCATTCTCCTATTCTTTATTCTTTCCAGTTATTCACTGTGTTAACAACGTTGGATTTAAGACTATGCTTGACCCCGAAACACTTCGAGGGGTTTAACGAACTCAATATTTATGTCGCCCCGAGACGAGCGCAAGGAATTTGCACAATCCAATCTACATAACAAACTACGCCACTGCCGCCATTACGGCGAGACCTGAGAGAAGACACCCAAAGGGTACCCTCGAACCCCTGACTACCAAATTTAAACAGATTTCTTTATCCACCCGTTTGGTCTCAGACTAGAAGTCGCTTGCGCGACCTCTACCTGTTGTAACAACGCGACATTACGTCACTCCGAAATATCCCCGTGGCGTCCTTTATCCGATAATGGTCACCCATATGGTGGCCATCAGGTTGTTTCTAGATATAGATGACGACAGGTCGACACCTACTCCCTCGTCTTAGGTCGCATTACGCTTTCAGACCCCTCCGGGTCTCAGACGATTGACAACACGGCCGGTAAACCGACCAGTACGTCAGCCGTCCCGTTCCGGCCAAGATTCCGTTCCAGATCTGCCGCACAGCGGTTTTACCGGGTAGGTCCCTTTTCGAGGAGGCTCCCGGATAGGAGATACCCCGCGAGTGGAGCCGACCAGATCACACTAGCGGACATTAAAGCCCAAGCTAACGGAACCATTTGAAATACTGTGTTAACGCTACAGAATCAAGCCTTTGTGGTTTTTCACATTAAATTACTTTCAATGGCTGTTCATTTTCCATTGTCTCCACATTTGTTTCTTTAGATTTTCATAAATTTCACAAATGGACATAGTCGTTTAATTAGATTAATAAAGTCCTTTGTTTTTCGATGAAACCGCCCTTTTACTGTCTTAACATGGGTAGAAAATTATTTGGCCCTATTCTGATTTATCTTCGGGCTTATACCTGTTAAGGCTCTGTTTGAATGTAAAAATCTTTCATATATATATATATTAAAATGTGTCCTCCATCTTGGTATAGTTAAGGTAGTGAAAGGAGTGTACTAGTTCTGCTATGATTCTCCTCACTGTATTCCCAAGCCTCCATGTCAAAATCTCTGCAGAATTCTATGCCTGGGTGTGATATTGTTGACTTATTAAGATATTTAATCAGATCATCCAATACAATCATCATTCAACACAACATTTCATCTGCATCACCCAGTAGAATTGCAGATAGAGGTGCAGATACCTGTTCTGCCAGTCCCGGGTTCCAGCTTGACTGATGTAATATTATTTGAATGGCGCACGAGCAGTGGAAATGAAACACAACCATTGTCTGATTAGTTGGGTGTCTAATTATGTACTGTTGTACCGTTTCATTGTCGGCAAACGGTAATCCATTGAAGGTAAATAAGCCGTCTGTTATCTAATTATATTTAAGGGTTAATTCCCCTTACAATCCGGCACACTTTAATCCAACTTTTCTACATAACAGAGTTTTCGATTTGCGGTTGATTCTTAATTATTATTCCATACTCACCCATTCTCATGATTTTAAAATGTTCGCCTTAGCTAAAGGATGGACCGTTTGGGCATCGGGTGTCGTAATGAGTAGGTACTTAAGGTCTTTTGGTTTCCTGACCCAATTAAATGAAATAAGAGCTAGTAATTTATTTTATGTATCCCTAACGAGCACATGCACGATATGCTTTCACTGTAAATACAGTATACGTATTTAGATAACAAAACATGCGGATTTTTATAAATTTCGCGGGTTGTATAACTCTAACTATCCATGGCATTGGTTGACATTTGGACCAATAGTGTATTGGACCAATACACACACACACACACACACACACACACACACACACACACACACACACACACACACACACGCACGCACGCACGCACGCACGCACGCACGCACGCACACACACAGGAACGCGCATACGCACGCTCGCACGCTCGCACGCACGCACGCACGCACACAGACTGACCGACATGGTATGCTTGTCAGTTTTACCCTTTCTATATTAAAATTATTATCGGTGCCTTTTTTCTCCCGAACTTAAATACAGAAGCACCAAACTTATTGTACGTTGTCATATTGCTGTATTACATCACTTCTGATCACAACAAAATAAGTGCGCACTTTTCGAGCCACACTGACGTCGCTCACAGCTATCATGACGAGCTGTAGGAATCTCATCTCGCAACGCATCTCAACTACAGCGCCCCACAGCTTAAGTTAACGTTGCGCCAAAATGCTTGAAAACAGAGGAGAATCACTAGCGTTTGGCTTCTATTGGAGCAAAGTTCATTCCATATTACTAATAGTTGGATGAGTAAAGTGGATTCACCTAGTGAAAACGTAATCTATCTAAACAAAGGTAATCTAGACTCGAATATAATGTTTCTATTCCAGCTGGATTCTATGGTTAATTTAATTTAATTCTATCGTCTGTGCTTTTTCGTGGGTGCGTTGGGAACCTTTCCAATCAGGAGATATAAATTAACAGGTCATTTTCGTGTTGAGTCAGTTTAAAATCCTAGTATAATTTCGTACTCCTTTGGGCCGTATAACAATAGTTTCTTACATTATTTTGCCGTATTTTTAGACTTTGTCTCTGATGATTATTTATATCAATTCGATATCAAATCTCCAGGCAAATCCGTTGAAATCATCACCCATTATGTTAGTAGCCGCATAATCGCTCTACTATATAAATTTTAAACACCGTCATCAACGAGCTGAATTTCTGATCAAAGAGAGAGAGAGAGAGAGAGAGAGAGAGATTGAGAAGAGGGCTTTTTAATTGCCAGACCGCATAAATGAGAACGTATCGGGGAAAATAGATCCGTGTCAGCGATCCCCTAATTCCTTTTCGTCCCCGCCCAAGCGATACGTCAAAGAAAATCTAAATAGGTTTGCTTCGAAATTTCATTACGAACGAACGAAGAACTGGTCGAGGAAAAGGGAGGGAAATTCGATGTTCCTTTATGAGTGAGAATATTATCAGTTGTCATCCAGAGAGAGCGGTGGTTATTTTTTAGAGCTGTTGAAACCGCTATAAAAGTTTAAAAAGCCTAAAATATCCCGCCATTGAAATCGCGGCATGCTGAAAGAGGGCCCGATTGAGTGGCGCGCCTCGCGGGGCCTGTTAAGCAAATAAACACCGTCGGCCAATGTCCCGAGGGCTCACTTTAATATTTCCGATATCCACGTCGGTGAATATGATAAATGACGGTGCTCGTGAAAAACGACGCCCGGTCTCGTTTTGATAGAGATTAATCGCCTACGTGGTCACACAACGCCCAACTGGACGTGCCTTGCTATTTAAGTGCAATTTTTAACCGTCGACCATAAAAGGGATGTTGGTGATTTGTGAACGTACTACACAATAATGACACCCGGTTAGACATTGTAGTTTCATAGAATACGAAGTATTTTTGGGCAGGCAGTACGTCCTATCATTTTTTCGACTGTATCTCACAGTTTAACATTTTTCAATTGCAATCTACACTCACGGCGAGGTGTCAAACTAGACGAGCACTAAGCCACAAGATCTATGCTATTAAAATAAGAAGAGCACTCAAAAGCATACAGTACAAGTATTGCTCTAAACTGTAGCAGTTTTCTCTAGGCTTTTAATTAACACTAGAGGTTCATTGTCACATAAACGAATTAATAAAAAAAAGTTCCATTACATTAATGTTACATATTTGTATTGCCCTCATATGGCCATTTTGATAGTGTGGCCCGTTTTCCACCCCGCTGAGAAAAAGTACAAACCTCATTACTATAGTATAGCTACTATATCTATTTTTACAATGACAATCCAAAGAACAAGAACAGTATATTTAAAAGGCCAAATTTGGCCAACCAGGTGAGGGATGTGTCTACAGAATTGTGGGCC
>JAOPUG010000384.1:24262158-24272913 GCA_027564375.1 Micropterix facetella | reverse complement strand
AAAATTAGAACGTTGCCCACTGATAGATTACAGTTGACGGCAGCACTGTTGCATTTGAAGTAACTGCGCGGGAAATTAAAAAAGTCACTGACTTATCAAACCGCCCTCGTAGTATGCTTGAAAAGCTTTACATTGTGGGGCTGTTGACTAACTTGCTGATTTTCATGAAAAGTTATTTCGCGCAGCATGCCCAATATGTCGCAGTTATTGGCCATAGAATTTCCACTCGGCCAGGAATGCTGCAACTCTTAGCACACTGCTCTTCCTGCTGTACTTAATGATATTCCATCATTCGTAAGATATTATATGGGCCATACTGAAAGTTTCTGGAACTGTCCACTTACGTTAAAGATATTAAAAAGCTAATTCATATTTTTGATAATAGAACTATTTGGCTGTAGAATACATTTAATTTTTTTATATCTGTCATTTGTTTTTCTTTGTAGCTGCATCTTGAAAATTTATTTATTTTATTTGTTTGAATGTTCCAATTGAAAAATAAGTTTTAGTCGGAGAGCCCACTCTTGCACTTATGCAATGACCTTTGAGAGGTAGTCAAGACATATTATTTTTCTCAATGTTATAGATGATTTTTCAAAATAAATTTCCAAAAGAAATTATCAATATTAAAAATATTAAAATTATCGGCGTTAGAGTTTTAATGGAAACTGGCTTTGGTACCTTTACCCCACTGCCCCTTTAAAATTAAGAAACTGAAATAGCACCACTGGCTCTCCTACACTCCACTTATCATGCCTTTATCTCTTTCAGGTGTAGTTTGTTTCATCGTTGCGGGTATTATCGAAGGCTGGTCCCAGAGGCTTGTCAAGTTGGAAGGTGGGCCTATTTCAGCGCTGGTTTTAGCCATAGCCACTTTGATTTTTATCCTTGTGTGTGTATCTAGGCAACCTGTGTCAGAGATCAAACTCTCATTCGCTGTAAGTTTTCTTATTGATATTTTTATACAGTAGAATATAATAATAATTATAGGTGCGCCTCGTATCCGCGAAATGTTCCAGTAAGGAATTGCTGCTTACATAAGGTAGAAGAATGCGTAAGCGACTTTGAACCTGCTATCAGACGGGAGGTCGGAGTAATCTGACCACATCTGGGAGTGAGGGTGCGAGGATGCCCCACTGGGCTAGAAAATTCCCAGTGCCTCGAGGTGAGGAGTTAGACTCGCACGGGCTGTGGTGAAGGTGGATTGTGGATATGTATTGTCCAAATTCTATACGTTCATCTCGGGGCGATATAACGGTTAGGTTTGTTGAAACGCCTCGGGGTGGCGGGTTCGCCCGTAGCACGTAACTCAAATCAAACCCTGACTCCGAAAGCCAATACAATTTTTTTTGATACATGATACATGTTTATGATTATCGATAATTGTGTAGAAGTGCTAATTCTCTATTTACCTCCTTGAAACTATCTTAATAGACATCTAATTACCAAATTAGTAGCGGGAATAATATTGATTATTTATAACTTTTGTAGTCGTCAACCCTAAGTGTAAATAGTTCAACAAATTTAAATAATACTGGATAAGAAATACATTCCTCTTTCTATATGCGGAGGGTTATATGGCTGTGAAAAACGTAACAAATTTATGTTAAGTAACAACCAGGTGACTATTCGTATTTGCCATAAGATATAGAAAATTATTAAGAAACTTAGTCGTGCGAAAATTAAAGACTTTCTGTAGCTAACAACTCATTTATAATTATACATATCATGGCATAGTATAGTTTATCACCCTGAAAATTCTTTTGTAATGTCTCATAAATTGTACAGGACGTTGAAGCGAAACTTGCTAATTTGAAAGATCAATAAAACAAAAAGTTTTATATTTATCGTTTTAATTCTTTTTCGTCGTATATCTAAATAATTGAACATTTAAAATGACGCAGGTTTATAAAAAAAAACTATCCGGCAAGTGACGCCCCTCACTGTCAATACACTGAGTTACTCGATTGTTGCAGTTTCGGTAGACTTCCTTGAGCATAACGATGGATGTGCGGGCTGTTGCTTGGCTAATATTCTCATTCAAGTGGGCTTGGGTCCTTGGGATGATCTTTGTAAACAATGGATATCCCCAGACAAATGAACTGGGCGAAGTCACTAAATAATACAAGTTAGTCATAGGGAAGTTTTGTAGCAATACTTCACATGGCATTTTGCCCAGCAAATAAATCGCTTTCACTGAGTTCTTGCACCGCAGCCAACTTGTATGGGTGGAATTGGAGGATAGAAGAATTCACCCACAATAATCAGAAAGTCGAAGAGCAGTTGCATGCTTGCTTGCTGAGCGCCGATGATATTGCAAAAATTACTGTCTTACTGACTTGATGTTTTGTGACCCTATTTTTCTTTGCGCATTTCCAGTTCTATTGAAGGTGCCGGAAACAGTTGGGAGGTTTCTAAGACTTCTCAGACAAATACAATCCACAAATCCAGCTCCGTCACATAACCCGTAAGAGTCCAACACCTTACAGCGAGGTACTGGAAAAAGCCACCCAGCGGAAAACCTCACTTCCTTACTACCAGATTTGGATGGATTTCTCCATCTTACAGTCTGGTCACTGATTCGAGGTCGGTTACGCGGTCTCTACCTGATGTAAGCGGCAATTCGTCACTCGAATTTATTGCGGATTCTTTGCCCGTCCTTTGCCCGACATGCCACTCAGGATTGGGTGGCCAAGGGATCATTTCTAAGGATAGACGACAACAGGTCAGCGTCTACTCCCGTTGTCATAGGAAGCTTACACTTCCAGACTCTCCCGGGTCTTTGCCGATTGAGCAGCATGGCCAGTAAACCGACCATTGCATCAACCGCCCAGGTGCGTTTCCTCCAGATCTCTAGGTTATTCCTCTTCGAGGAGGCTCCCAAATGGGAGTTGGGCCGACCAGTTATATATGCGGCCATATGGTCTAAGCTGCACAGAACCGTTAAGACAACCACAAAACAATCGATTGCCAGCAAGGAACAGGACCTCAGGCAAGAATATTGAAGCGCAGCTACTATTGACAGGCTGTTACATAAAGAGACCTCTATAGCAAATGCACATTGCTCCTTCAGCCAATCCATTTTTGCAACTGAGGCAGCTAGTAAAGAAACTTTCTGGCCCACCTCTTTGAATGAGACTACCTCCACCCTCAGTCTAACATGTGGACCTTCATGGCACCCCATTCAAATAAGCAAGTTTCATTGCCGCACCCTGTATGAACTATGGCAGAATTACCGATTGCAAAAAGAATGATAAAAGGAATACGTTTACAATGTCCTATAAAAATAAATACATTTGTTATCTCTGATATGAGAATATAATTTTTCTGATATATCATCCCCTTCTCTAATTAGAGTATTTCTAATTGGAGGATATTCGAAATTAAAATTCCAGGTCCCTTTCGTCCCATGGCTGCCTGGCGTCAGTATTCTGATTAACGTTTACCTGATGTTAAACCTGGATTATATGACCTGGATTCGATTCGCTGTTTGGATCTGTGCAGGTACAAATTATTCTTAAGTTTTTTGTCAAATCCTACATTCGTGGGGAAAGTCATGAATATTTTCTTCTTTCCAAGGTTTAATGATATACCTCTTCTACGGAGCTTGGCACAGTGTGGAGCGTCGAAGGACAAGCTCCAACGGAAACACAATCACAAACGGCACGAGTTGTGGTTCTACTCCAACCGTTTCTACGGACTATCTCGCTGACAAGGAAGACTCTAAGAGTCCTATATGCGAACGTTTCTAATGGGATTGTCCATGAAATAATAATTTCGGTTTGTCAATTTTTTGTAGGGATGTAACGATTATTGTTTTACCTATTACGATATTGTTACCTATTGGTTTTACCGATTATTGTCACAGTTCTGATTTGATCAATTGAACATGCATGAAATCATGCAAAAAACATCATTTTAATATATCAGATGACAGCCTGTTTCTTAAATTACTCTAGACAAGTCCAGCTGTTGAAAATAGTCTGTTAAATGCTATTGAACTCAATTGAAAGGACTGATAGTTTTGTGCAATTTTCTTGTTCTTCGGGTAATGGCTATTATTGCACTATCATTGTTGTGGATCAGAGCTTCGCAAAAGAACGGGTAAATAAACTACTTCATCTTGAGCAATGTTCCCTATAATATTCGACATAGGCTCCTGATCCTCTGCTGCCTGATTTATTTTTTGCAAGCACTCCAGATGCCATTGCTAGGTAGTTCAGAAGAAACTTGCATGTTTGAGATTTATCAGTCTTTTCTTAGCCTGTTTGTATTGTTTTTATTCTGCCATCACTTATCAGGGCAACAATCAATGATTCCGATTAATTGGAAAAATACCAATAATCATATTGTTATTGTAATCGGTTGCATGCATAATTATTTGATGTCACATGACATGAAATAGTATTAATTCATATGATATTCTGTTTAGCTGTTATACAGCGTTTATATTCTTGCATTTATAACCTTGACGTGATCTCCAATTTCTGTTGGTATTTTAATTACTCAAATTTTATTTCAATGCTAAATAAAGAAATAAACAATTTGTATGCAATTACAGAATCCAATCGAAAACGCTTTTAGTTTTTCGACTGAAAGCTCAGTATTATATTTCTTACCTTTTCACCAAAAACTGAAACCGAAAAATATACTTTTTATCATAAAATACACCAAATAAACATTTACTATGCTGGCTTATCTTTTAGTAGGTATCGATTTTAAGATATAACATAAAACCAAAAAATAATTATTAATAATAATAATTAAATAATCTGATAATCTACCTTACGATGTATCGTCTGTCGTTGTGGTTATTCGCTATCGGCTGTTCGTTATCGGCTATATACTCCAATCCGTATAATGTAAGGACAGACAACTGTCAAAATATAACAGGCACAGAATTGGCCATGTTATGACTGCGCCGAGCAAAATAAGCGAAAATGGTAGTCACGGTTTTGTTGCTGTTATCCATAATCTTTCGGTAATAAATATTTTTAAAAACCTTTTAAGATCTCAAGTAATGCACCTTTCATAAACAAATATCATTTACAGTTTACTAATTCTATCAACGTAAATTTGGGAAAAAGCTTAAGAAATTTGCTTACTATGATTAAAAAAGGCATTTTGCTTACATGATTAAAGAAATAAGAATTTTATTTCAAATTTCAAATCGAATAAATTACATTTTATAGGATGTTATAGTTGATAGTGTCTGGGATGAAACTAGGATAATCATTAATGATGAGGCAGTTCAAAAATAAATGGTCCAGCATGCAATCCCTGTGTCCAGAGTCGCACTGCGTCGATCAATAAATGATAAGTCAAATAGGTAATTTCGATTAATCTCATCAAAGTCAGTGTATGCAGTCTGAAAGCTATTCAGGTGGTAGTTTATAGATTATACAACGTGAATATAATCGTCAGTCGGCTTCAGAGTGGTGTAAAGTCCATCAGCTGGACTGCAGAAGGTGCCGCGCTCAATGCATTTGAACACTGCGCTACACTTCGGGGCCCAACTGATGGTCTTTCCACTATTCTGGCGGAATCTAACGATTATTTTCATGTTATGTGAACCACAAACTATCACCTGCATACTATGATTTCATTTTCCCAGTTTTTCTATATGTTCATTATCGTAACTGACGCACATTCCACCCGCAGACAAGCGTCTGACGGTTCAGCTTGCATAAAATAACTTATCGAGAAACATTTCTCGACAAGTTCTGAGGGTCTGATGGTTGGTTATTTCATGAACAATACAAGAACTATCAACGGTATAAAATCCATCGTGCATAAAATTACTTGATGAAAAGTGACACTACCTCCCGGCCTACAAACAAGCTGCGAGCCTTACTCAATACGCGCCGTAGGCTCGGCGCAGTCTTGTATTTTTCCCCCTTTTTAGTGATTATCTTATGTCACTACGGCAAACTAACTGCACCAAGTAACAATAACCTGATGTCAATTGCTCATCACTCTTTACTAAATGTTGCTATATAAGATGCAAAGGACGTTAATAGTTGAGGATTCCTCCTGATACTTCACCATCGGATCTACTCAACACATCCACTTTGATAAGCATACGTTGCTGTATAACCTTAATAAATAAATCTCATCGTAAACAGTTAAATACTCATTAAGGAGTTCCGGTTACAACCTGCTGTTGTCTTCATCATCAATTCCACTGCAACAAACTGCAACTAACACAAATGCACGAGTTTCTACAGAAAATATCCAAATCACCATACATATGCCTATACTATTTAAGGAGTACTGTCGATCCCTCATGAATTACATCATCAGATCACACCAGTTTTTATATAGGACCAAATTTGAAGTATAACATGAAAAGAATTGTCGAAATGGATTCACAAAGTAAAAAGTTATACGTGAACATAAAAATATCGAATAGATAGCATATTCTTTTTTTTTTTTAAGTTGGTTAAAAACATCGCTATGCATTTGAGAAAACTAGCAAAAAAAATCTTGCAATTTACCAGTTCACTCAACATCGAATCACATTTTAAAAATTGTGAGTTACTTCATTTTGTTGTGCAGAGAAAACGCCTGAGCGGATTTGTAGTAATGTGTGTTTCGAACGCACACAAGCAGCGAGGCATACTAAATACCTATTAGGCGTTCGCAGCATATGCTCGGCTTAGTCTTAAAGGGAGTCTGTGTTCAGTGGATGGATCGCTACTTAATAAAACTACCTGATTGGTCGAGCAGGTCTCTTCTTTTAGTGGAAATCATTAGTGTTTGGGAGCGTATTGCATCATACCATTTTTGTCATAGTGAATAGCGATGTAGGCTATGTTTAACGTTTAGCGAATAACATGGTGTCGATACATCGTAGGGCAGATTGTAACAACGTAGGAAGAGAATCGCCGCAGGCAACTTCACCTTGCCAATTTTGTAATGAAAATTGTATAAAATAAAACTCCTAACTAGCTTGTCTCCCTGGTAAAATGGTCCCACTGCAATGCTCACTTAACTTTAATAATGAGGCATAAGTTATCTGCATATAAAGGCAGTTTCGCCTACGCATCTGCAGCCCTGTGAAATTAACTAATCAGATCCAACTCCTTACCAACTTTCAGTAATGAGTTTAAAAAGACCTATTAAATGAACAGTCTCCTATACATACTTAATGTCAATTCAAATTTTGCATTCCCCTTGCATACACAAACACACCAAACCCTCTAATATGTCTTACTGAATATCAGTATTTTAACTGAGAATATCAATATTTTATCAGTATTTTAACTGAGAACTAATAGGTTGTACTGAATATTAGTATTATCTCCATCATTATTATCGTTTTGTATCTGCCAACCCCTATGTACGACAGTGAAAAAACATATAAATGACTCCTTTTTAATTTTTTTTGACAACTTAAAAAAATAGAAATGCATGTCATTTTTCCAAATAAATACCCTGCTTTTGAAACACATTTTTCACAGCGAATAGGTAACTTTGTTATCGTGTCCTCGTCGAATGAAGTCGGTCATGTCTGCAGCCAATTGCGCACATAGGCTTCAACCCCAGTGTCATCTTTGAACCATGGCCTCCCAGAGCTTCATTGACGGAACCAAAGACATGAAAGTCGCATTGTGATAGATCTGAGCTATAGGGAGGGTGTTCAAGTGTTTCCCTCCTCTTGAAATTTAGCCAAGAGATACCCACACACCTCCAAACGGTTCCACTTTTGCTCAGGTGTCAAAAGGCAAGGAACCAATCTGGCGCACGCTTTTCTAAACTAGCTCTTCAGTAATAATGGAAAAAGTACCGCCATAACTTATCACAACCTCATCTGCAGTCTCAGCGACCGTCAAATGACTCAAGAAATTGGCGAATGTTGTTGTCCGTGATGCTAATGCGAGTTTGACGATCATGGCACTCGTTCTCAACGTGCTCATGACCCTTTACGAATTGCTTGTGCTAAGCAAACTCTCGAACT
This sequence comes from Micropterix facetella, assembly GCA_027564375.1. Taxonomy (NCBI): domain Eukaryota; kingdom Metazoa; phylum Arthropoda; class Insecta; order Lepidoptera; family Micropterigidae; genus Micropterix; species Micropterix facetella. The sequence goes on along the minus strand of JAOPUG010000384.1, from coordinate 24,264,953 downwards.
TTTGAAAGTGCCCCTTCCTTGAATTGTTCAGTTAATCACCTGATGATTCGGCTGGTTTTACACCTTCCCGAGCGAGAAAATTGATAATAATGCGCTGCACAACGGATACAGGTATCTCGTGCTCAGTCATCGCGACGATATAGTTACTGGCAGGAATGAACAAAGCTGCTCGACTGCATCTTCTACTCTTGAGCTCCTTGCCTAACACCTGTCAGAGCGGGAACCTTCACGTTTTAATATTGCGATGCAGTGCCAAAAGTCTCATTTGTATTTTATTCACCCTCGTATTTTACTGCTCTTTATCATGCTTTACTGATGAAATAAATTACTCTATTATTATTAATAATTAATGTATGCTTTTTGGCATTCTCCCCTTGTTTTTCGATTGAAACCGAAAAGCCCTTGAATATTGGTGAAAAATTAAAATGTAACCGAAATTCAGTCAGACTGTAGTAAATTTAAAGCAGGGTCTACTCACAGTTCTTACTATTCATTTTTGGATTCTTGCGACCTTAAAGGCATTTTATTCACACTCAAATTAAAAATGATTCACCATCACAATCCCCTTGCATTCCCCTTGCATACACAAACACACCAAATCACTCTAATAGGTCTTACTGAATATCAGTATTTTAACTGAGAATATCAGTATTTTATCAGTATTTTAACTGAGAACTGATTTTCCCTATCACCCAATAAGCAAAGTAGATCAATGTAACGAATAACAAAAACATATTTTTGTAATAAACGGCTGTGTACATACAATGTGAATTTCGATTTCGAAGTCAGTATTGCAAATTGCTTTAGAAATAATTTTCTAGAATGATATTTTTGAGTATTTTGTAATATTTCACCAAAGTAATATCGATTTTACCTGTGCGCTTTTTAAGTATTTTGTTATAAATAAGTTATTTTTTCTGTCATTTTGTGTGGTTTTTGATTAGTACTTAATAAATGATTTATTACTGCATTTTGATTGTTTTATTATATGAAAAATCCACTGATTACTCTGAATTAAACTTTATTAAGTATCAAAAATACTCATAATACTATACAATATTGATCGCAACGGTATATTTACACAAAAATCGACTAGACATAAACTGCTGGTACTGTCATTAAATAAATATCTTATTGCACAAAATCTATGTATGTACATAGTTCCTATTACTATATTTTCAGTCTTACGTTGTAAAATATAAGGCACTTTATATAGTTTTTTGGAAACTCGATTTTCTCTGGTCACTAATCGGTGCGTCTATATCCTCATCGTCAGAGCCGCTTTTGGCGCGGGTCAATTTCAACGCATTGAGTACGTCACCGAATTTCGCTCTCTGCAGCTGGAGGGTGTCGAGTTTTGCCGCGTTTGTGATTTTTTTTAACACGGGTGTCGACGGTGCAGATTCCCTGTCTGTGGGATCGGCTTGGTCGTTTGGTTTCGCCAATTTCGGACTGTGAAATATGTTTGTGTTCGTTGCAAATAGTGATTCCAGTTTGTTCTTGATTTGTTCGCGTGAGAGTGTCACCGATTGCTTTCGATTCGTTTCGTCTGTGGTTTCGTTTGAATCATCGATGGATACGAGCGGCGGCGCCTTACTCATTTGAGCAATATGACTGGAAGATAGAGAACGTCTCGGCTTCGGCGGTTTAACTTCGAGAGAGATTTGATTTCGGAGTAGTGTGTTTAATTTATCCATGAATTTCTGATTAACGTTTCCGTTGGTTGTGTCTGTATCGTCTGACTGCGTTGATGTCGTCCTCTCTCTATTCGTTTCTCCTTCTTTCTTTTTTATTAACTCTGGGTTATCGATTTCTTCTTCGTCACTGTTAAGGAATTTAGCAGAGTTGTTTAATGGATACATGAAGAAATTTTCGTCCATTGGCGGAGGTGTTGGTATTATACAATTGGATGCGGGAAAATTGGATCCTTCAACTTGCATCGTTTCTAAAATATGTTCATCCACAATAGCTTCTTCAGTGTTTTCCGCTATTTCTGTAGCAGCGTCGATTTTCTCTGTATTTTCCTTAATTCCATCCTTATCTTCAATTGTCTTTGTAGCTTCTTCGATTCTCTCTGTGGCTTCCGTATTGTTCTGCTCTTCTTGATGCACGATTGCTACGACATTATGTTCGGTAAATTGAAAAGAATTTGTTTCACTTTGAGCTTGTGTAGCATCGCTATCTAAAACCTCAACATTTTCTTCATTATCGTCTTTAGTTTCGCCGTTTTCCAAAGGAGCTTCAACAGTCGCAAGCATTTGTTCGAACATCTCTATTATGCTGTTCTCGTCGTTATCGCACACTTTCTCCAAAGCTTTTTTCGCAACCGGTGCGTCATCGCTCGTTGTCACATAATACTCCAAAGTCTCTATCATGTCCTCTTCGGAGACGATCAAGTCCTCGTCTTTGAGTATATTGTGGCGGGGTTTTATGATGTTGTCGTTTGAATCTGCCTTCTCTAAATCGGGGTTTTCGTTCTTGGGATCGCCGGCGCCGAGGGAATTTTGGTTTTCGCTGCTGATGCTGAACGCTCGGTTGAGATTTCCTTGAATGTGACCATTGGTGAAGGGCTTTTCTTCGATGATACGGAGGTTCCTCGCACCGCGATCATAGCAACATAGGCAAACGAAGTAGACTTGGAAACCTGAAAAAGTAATATTTTAAATTTATAATTTTATTTTATTTTTAAGTTAAGGTTTACCAAAACTGAAGGAACTATTTCAAGTTACGACCTATATTATTATATTTATATGGTTTGTAGTAATAAAATTTGGGTATCACTACTCTTTGATTAT
>JAOPUG010000384.1:24097182-24114196 GCA_027564375.1 Micropterix facetella | reverse complement strand
ACATTTACTGGACCTGCAAATTATTATGAACGAAATTCAACAAGAAGCACAAAAGCAGTTGGAGAGCGAGAGCGAGAGCGAGAGCGAGAGATGGTATTGTATTGATGGTAGGTAACGATGAAAAAAAATAATGGTACTGCAAGTTTAATGTATATAGTTTATGTAAAAAATATCAAAATCAAAAAACATTAAATACAATGTAATATCTAAACTGGGGCAGGAGGAGAACCCAAGGGTTTGTCAAACTTCGGCCCATATGATTATTTTCTTGTATGTATGTATACAATATTAAGATGTTCAGCGTAGTTTAAAATAACTCCCTCAACTGAGCACGCGAGTAACTGAGCAACTACCACGAGAGATTTATTGTACCACTTTTGTAATGACCCCCTCAATGAAGAGGAATTACTGTGTGGAAGGGGTTCACCCAAAATTAAACTAGGCTCTGCGCATTGAACATAACTATTGATTGATAAAAGATTGTTTTAATTCAAGAGTAGTTTACTCGAGTTATCGTGCAAACTACCATTTTTCCCTCACGATTTCAAGACTTGGCTACTTGGGTGGCCGAAGTAATTGGTTATTGTTTGCAGATGACGTGAAAATAAATCTTGAACTTAGGCCATACTGAATATTTCTGGATTTTGATAAAGTTAAACACTCATACAGTTTTTATTTTATTTAATGTTCTTCAGAGTATTCTCTCTGACTATTTAATCTTTAATCCTAATTTATAGTTTATATCATTTTTTTTAAACCATTGGGAAAAGTAGTTGGTCCAGTCTTCTTTAGAGGTATCCTCAATGGCTTCTCGGAACACTATCACCGCCGCTTCTGGGGTCGTGAACGATATACCTCAAAGTTTATCCTTAACTTTTGACAACAAAAAGAAATCACAAGTTCAAGATACTGACTGTATGGGGCCTAATGGGGTCATGCAGCTCGGGTCTTAATGATCAAACTTACGGTTCAGCTCCAATCCGGCTACCTCCCTGAAGAGGGACTAAATCGGTGAAACCGCTGTACATGGCGGCTTATATGATGAACATATTGGGCGGCCCTGGATGTCTGAGCGCTGGTTGATATTCCGGTCTTTGCTCAACAACCTTCTTGAAGAAGGGCCCTCTGTATCTCGGATATGGTGCCTAATGGTTCCGTGTAGCTTGTACTATAATGGCTATTATAGCAACTATAAGATGCAGCTCATATCCGGGAGCCTCCTCGAAGAGGGACTAGCCTGGTGAACCCGCTGTGCGGCGGATCGGGGGACGGAAACTCGGGCGGAACTGGACGGCTGATTCACGGGGCGGGCTTACCGGCCTTGTTGTCACTGACTGAGACCCGGAGGGATCTGGGAACGTATGTTCTCTAATACGCGGGGTAGGTGTCGACCTGTCATTGCCTACCCTTAGAAACGACCCGATGGCCACTTGATCTCGGGTGAACATTGCTGTAAAGGACCCCACGGGTCCGCGATATATCTGAGTGATGGAATGCGTCGTTATCACGATAGAGAGAGGTTGAGCAGGCGACTTCGACCCCGAGACCAAACGGGTGGTTGGAGAAATTCATTTAAATTTGGAAGCGTTGTCACGAGGGCCCCAATGCGTTTGAAAATTCCCATTGCTTCGTGGCAAGGAGTCGGACTCTCGAGGGCTGAGGCATCGCTGGATTGTAGATATGTTATGTCCAAATTCCTTGCGCTCATCTCGGGGCGATATAATGATAAAGTTCGTTGAAACGTCGGGGTGACCGGTTCGTTCACACAATGGTCTAAGTCTAAATTGTATCTCGGATATATGCAATGCCAGATTGGTCTGATCCGAGTGTATCCCGGTAATGCGGCATATACACTCAGTGAAAACTTCACTGAGTGTATATGCCCATTACCAGTGGTGGATGATTGTCTGATGCACTAATCGGCCTGCCGGCCTTTGCTCAACAACGAATAGCCGGGGGAGTTTGGAAGCGTAATGAGTCCTAAGAAAGCGGGGGTAGTAACGCACCTTATGCTATATTTCCTTAGAAACGATACGTTGGCCACCCGATCGCGGGTGGCAAGCCGAGTAAAGGGCGCCTCCTATCATCGACATTTTCCAGTAAGGGATTGCTGCTTACATAAGGTAGAAGAACGCGCAAGCGACTCCGAGCCTGCTATCAGGCGCGAGGTAGGAAAAATCTGACCACATCTGGGAGTGAGGGCGCGCCCTACTGGGTTTGAAATTTTCCAGTGCCTTGCGGTGAGGACTTGGACTATCACGAGCAGTGGCGTAGCTGGATAGTTGATATGTATTGTCCAAATTCTGTACGTTTCAAATCAGGGCGATATAGCATAAAGTTCGTTGAAATATCTCGGGGGACGGGTTCGCCCGAGTATAATCTTAAATCAAAAGTGAAAAGTGTATAGGGGATGCGTTGTCAGTTCCAAGTTTAACTGCTTTAAATAACATATTTTAGCGGAGTAGGGGAATGCATTGTCTGATGGAGGATTACTCTACTGCGAGGACGCTTTTCACGAACTTTTCCTAAAAAACTAGGCAAGTAAATGTTAACCTACCAATCTGCAGTGGCTGTTCTTTGAATGCCATGTAAAATTGTCGTGTAATATCTCTATTTGATAAAAAAAAAGAAGCCCCTTCTCCTAGCCCCATACAGAAAACGAAAAACGTGGGGCTCATGCAATAGATAATTAATAGATGTATGAAACAGTACACACCTAAGTCACTAACAATAGCGTCCCACGTTTTCATCAATCACAATTCATGGCAAATTTATGAAAGCTCTTCAAATCCTGCATGTGAATTTTGAAGGAGTGGCAAGTTTCCGCTTGTTTATCGACTCCTTCACTTGCCACTTAGTTCAAGTTCAAGAACGTGTGTATTCTTGAATACCAGAAATCCAACGATCAACGATATCGAGTGTCGAGATTTGAGGATAATCAACAGGCCTGAAAATTAAACCCAGTCGTACTAACCCCAAAATTAACTGGGCTTTGCCCTCTGTTCATTGGCCATAACCATCGATTGACGAAAGGTTTTTTTAAATAGAAAGTGTTTGAATTGAAAATATTGTCATATTCAGGACATAGAGCATATTACTCCACATCAGAGAAAATTTTATTAAGAATATATTCGATTAATAGATCTGTTTGGTCCACAGTTGGTGTTTCTAATTTCATGTAGTGACCTAGTGACCAATTCCGTGTAGTAAGTCTTATTGTTGAGTCAATTCTGTTATTTAAAATATCATATAAAATAGGATATCTTTCAGTACACATCGACATTGTTGGGGGTCCAAGCGATATTCTAGCATTGTTGCGTAGGATTCATGGGATTCGTAGAAACGTGTAGGATTTATGTTGGAAGTGAAATTTGTGATTCACAAATGTAATACATTTCTTTTGTATTCGTTCGATATGTATAATATGTAGACCTAATATAATAGTGACCAAATAACACAAGCGAGTTCTAGTTAGCTGTGAACTAAGGTATAAGAAAACACATTTGTGAACACTTTAGCTGTTCTTAATACGAAACTATGTGATCTGTTTTTATGATTTAGGTCTTACTTTTAATTAATCTTTTCGTTCCTGTACCTTTTTGTGATTTCATTTCTACTCATGGTAAAAAAATATTTTTGTACCTATATAGTCTTAAGTTGAATTTTATAACAACCTGTTGTGGTGTAGTACAATGTACATATTATTATTTATGGAAAATGATTCCAATCATTACATTTTTAGCTTTCAAAATGGTCCTGCCTTTCGATATAAACGTAACACCCGTTTATCAAATTATCTACGGTGCACAATTCTATATTGGGATAATAAGTTTCATAGGTAAGCAAAATAATCTTCCGAAATCATGGATTTATTTTAACTTCGAACCACCATTGCATTTATCTATTTTTGTTAGGCTGGCACGGCACTGATATGACCTACGTCGCCATGATGATAATGATGATCCGACAGTTTACACTCATTCGAATTATCCTCAAAAATATGGATAAATATGCGAATGCAATATACGACCATAGACAGTTTGCAGCCATCGGCCTGGAATCAAACGACGACTCAGTAACACTAGAACATGTTTATTACAGAATTTTATCGCAATGCATTCACCATTATGCTCGACTGATCAAGTTAGTGCAAATTGAGTAAACAAATGTATCTGTCTTGTTAAAATTTGTTTTTTTTCTAAAATATTTTCAGCATAAGAGACACAATCGCTGCCGCATTGGGGCCTATGTTACTAGCCCAGATGTTCATGAGCTCCATGGTAATGTGTTTGGCACTCTTCATTACTAGCTCTGCCGTAAGCATTTCATTTTTAATTCGCATCGAAAAAGTGTTCTGCTTTATATAATATCTGGTTTGGGTGAAATTAGAATATTTTAAAAAATGTCGCTCTGAAGGCCGCTAAACTATCGTGAAATATATCGATATAATTCTCAAGATGGAATTGATTGCAGAGACGACATATATGTGGGATAACACTATTAAATCTGGTGTAGTTTCCCTCTAAGAGAGGTTTAAATAAATACAGTGTTCGAAGACTACTTTTCGTGGCACGAAAAGATATTTTCTCAATACAAGAGGTATCAAATTTAATTTAAAATTTTGTATACGAACACTACATCTGTCACCTGGCGGTGTTTTCCTAATGTGACAAATTTAAGTGTAGTCATTCTTTCTTCGTAACCAGTCAGATTATTCTTAAGGCCGCATTTGAATGACAATATTCGCAGAAACCACTTTTACATGGATTTAACTATCATAATACGTCTTAAAATATGGATTCCATATCAAAGGCCCACATATAAGATTAGAGTGCACTAGTGAATTATAGAGCAGAATCATACTTTCAGAATTGTTGAAGTTTTTAGTATAGTTATGATCAACAGCATCTTATTTACTTTATCAACTACATCTTCAATGTGCATCTTGAAATTGTCACGGACGCTAGATATGTACAAAAATTAGATTGTGATCATTTATAGATTAGTCGTATTTAACATGACCCCTGTTATTATTGGCACATGCCCCCGAGTGGCATGTACCAATATTGAGAGCCATTTTATTTTCTGAACACCAAGTAAATAGGAAATCAAGGTAATTTTGTATTTTATGGCAGTCAGATATCTTCACAATTTGGTTATAAATTTGATATCGTCCGCATACATTTAAAAATACATGTTAATTTACTGGACAGATCATTTATGAAAATTAAAAATAAAAGGGGTCCTAAGTTGGAACCTTGTGGACACCCTATGTCACGTCGAATACCGAAGACTCGAATCCTTTAATGACAACTATATGGCTACGATTTATTATATATGGCTTCAGCCATCGCAGTAAGTCCTCATGCATTCCATTATCCTGGAGTTTTCGAATGAGATGAAGTGATCCACTTTATCAGAAGTATATTGAAAATCAGTATGTAATGATATCTACTTGAGTTCATTTATCTAGTTAAGTACTAATGTAATCTACATAGTCAATAAGGTTAGTATTAATAGAATTTTTCTAGAATAAAACTATTTTGCTGTGGACATAAGACATGTCTTGACTAAAAACGTGCTTGTAAAAAAGTGACTAAATCTTTGCAAAACATAGATAATAAACCAATTGTCTTATAGTTACTGATTTCAGATTTGCTTGAAACTTGCTTGCTTTTACTCTATACAAAAGTCCAATTAGCTTTTAATTTACCTACAGTATGTGATTTCTCGACGGAGTTTACGTATGTCCTGTAGCAGGAATTTAATACTTTTTTGCCCTTGATCGAAGAAGGGAAAACGTATCCTCTGTCACGAGGGTTACCGTATTTTTTAAACTTCAGCTTGTATTTATTTTTTCGCCCATGGAGGTTGAACGAAGATGAAGAAAAAGGAGTCGAAGGCGGACTGTAGGTATCGTAAAAGCCGTCTGACTTAGCTTGTCGTTGTCGCCGTCATCATTTTGCTGACCAGGAGACGAAGAAGACTTGCCCAATTTACCATTTTTCTTTGCAGCTTTGCACAATCGACATTTCCATAATTTCTTGTGGTTCTGTGACATTTATCCGACGTTGGATTTAGTCATAGCTCTGCAAATAAAATTCCAATATTTACCGCATGCACTGCAGTCTATGTTGTCTCCTGAATGTTTCTTTGTTTGTTTGTCCCTTATGCATTCCTAAACTATTAGTCCGATTTAAAAAATTCTTTTGCATTAGATAGCCCTTTATTGAGAAATATTTACCATGGAAATTTAGGTTCCCACGGGATTTTTAAAAGAAGTTTGGATGTCCCTTTTGCATTCCTAAACCACCAGTCCGATTTGAAAAAAATATTTTCGCATTAGATAGCCCGTTTATTGAGAAAAGTTTCTCACTTAAATTTAGGTTTCTCACGGGAAGTTTATTCGTCTCTTTTACGTTCCTAAACTACCAGTTAGATTTGAAAAATTCTTTTTGCATTAGGTATCTCGTTTATTGAGGAAGGTTTCCCAAGAGAATATAAGTTTTATACGGGAACTTTTCAGGTGAAATTTATTTGTCCCTTTTGCTTTCCTAAACTACCGGTCCGATTTGGAAAATTATTTTTCCATTAGATATCCCGTTTATTAAGGAATATTTCCCATGGGAATTTAGGTTTATCTACGGACTTTTCCACGGCAAGGGCAATTGACGCAGATGAAACCGCTGGTTGTTGCTGACACAACAAAAATACAGTGACCCTGACTGCTTCAGTTGCATCGACGCACAACTCCAGTACTTGATCAGAGTGAATTTTCGTCTCTTAAATGAGGGGTGATTTGGCGAACCACATAGCTAAAAACTTAACGCACCACAAACAAAAACCGACAAATTCAATACCTAACGCGCCGCAAGGAACGCCACTCGGAGGCAGTCATAAACAAGTACTAAATACATAACGCACCACAAGAGGAGGCCGCTCGGGAAGCAATCATAAACAATCGATACATAACGGTGGCATTGCAAGGCATGCTGGGTACTCTCTAGTACCAATAAATCACGAGAAACTAATTGAGACCATGAACCGATACGATAATTTAGTTATCAATCGGTCCATAGTGGCAGTTCTGATTGAGATTCGCTGTCACGATTCAATGAGGTACTGCGCAGTAGAGTGCGCGGCCGCCGTTACGCGCAGTGGTGCGCATTTAGGGTAAATGGGTGTTTGTCCGTCTAGCTCTGTACCTAATAGGCGATTCGTCTTTCACTTTCGACAGATCGACTGCTTGAAGATAGCAATTTCATGTTAGCTGTGTGCACAGGCGCAATGCAACGAAAAAGCGATTTCTTTTATCACAATATATAGACAATGGGTTCGATTGCGTTACTCCGTTATCTAAAATCGAAAATTAGTTCATATGAACGGGACAGGGCAATACGTTAGAACGGAATGTGAAATGAACGTTTGTCACTTTTATACATTAAATCTACCCTCCGAAAAAAAGCAGCTCAATCTGAGTCCGCACCAAATGTGTTCAAATTTACTCGGATGCCTATAAGTTCGGCCGGTAGTTTTGGTGTGGAAAAATCGATGATCGTTTATTTCATATTTCGCTCTAACGTTGAGCTCTGTCTAGTTCGCATGAAATAATTTCTAGTATTTGTTCACGGAGAAACGTAATCGGGCCCACATAATGTGTCCTGGTTGCGTATTTTCTTATCCGCGTTCAGTTGAACGCGGCACCGTGCTGACTTCGAGGCGAATTTGTAGAGCATTTCTTGACAACAATTTATCTCCATATGTATTCGTTTATTTAGTATATATTGTTATTTTGGTATTACACTTTCTGTTATTTTTAAGAAGGTAATGTTTATGATGACAGTTGAAATATCTGACTGCTCTTACTTTTATAAAATACTTACTTATTTCTTTTCGAAAATTGGCAGACAAATAACTTTCGGAATTCATTTCGTTTTGCTTTGAGAATCATTTCATCGTAATCCAGTTCATTTTAATGCTTTTAGGAAAATCACGAATTAGGAAATATATCCGCACTTCTCATCGTAATTTCTTTCATACTGTAGGTTGCCTTTAATTTGACATTTAAAATCGGTATCGTTTTGGTTTTCATAATTCACAAGTAGGTTATGATATTACTAACACATTGCAACTTCTCTAAAACCATTTTTCATAAGTTATAAACTTTTATATCTTAGGGAGATAACGCGTGTAAAACAAGCCGTCATTCTATACTCAATCTAATGAAGTTCACGCAGACGCAAGCTGGCGTGAAATTAACACGCATTTGGTATTAACTATTGTACCACAAATCCATGCCGAGTTTAGGACAAAGCAGTATCCAACTGATCACAAATAAGGAAATGAGAGCGGGCCGTATTTTACCCAAAACCTGTCCCGTATTCGTGCATCGATGAGACGAAATAAATACGCATTTGGGGATAAGTTTTGCTTCATAAATCCATTTCGAAGTCAGCACGGAGCCGCGTCTACAGAACACGGACAAGGAAATCGCTGTCCTTGATTTACTACGCAATCTTGTATTAGTGGGCATATTTTCGGTTTCCCGCTATAATTGAGGTATGTTCCCGTCCGATTTAGGACTTCCATTAGTTTGCATATTCTCAGCAATAGCCATTTCTTCATTTGGTTTCTCCGTGATATTCCAAAAGTTTATCTCTCAATCCATATCTCAAATGTTATGAAATGTTCGACTAAACTGCTACACGATCTCGATTTTAAAATCCTTGAAATTAGTAGAATGTCGGTAAAGGGTTAGAAAAAATCATGTAGAATCCTGTAGAAAACATTTATGCAGTTTGGATTTCTCTCTCGGTACTTTACAGTAGAAATTAAAATAAGTACTAATTAATTGTTTGTTTCTCTTCCAAGGATACACAAAGAATGGATAAAATGTTGATTAACATCGTTTTCTTCATCCTTACTACCGTGCAAATATTCCTGTATTCCTGGTACGGACAAGAGATGACTAATGAAGCAGCGGAGATCGGAAAGGATGCTTATCAGGTGAACTGGAAAGATAGAGCTAAACCTTTTACCGATGCCCTTAGGATGCTGATCAATCAGGCTGCAAAACCGTTATATTTAAACGCCTTAGGATTTGTGAATCTCACTTTACCTACATTTCAAGCGGTAATCATTTAACTTTATTTTGACTGACCGTGAATAAACTATAATAATGTACATATGATAATCAAGTATTATATTACTGATATCAATTACTTTTGCAGATTTTCCGCACAGCCATGTCTTATTTCACACTCTTGCGATCATTCTCGGAAGAAGAATAAATAACAAGAAATAATTTGAATTATTTTTAGATCAACTCATTTCATCTATGAAAACCCCCTTTAGGTAGATCCAAGTACTTTTAATTATTTACTGATTTTAGAAAATGTTTTTTGTAAAAAAACTGTTTAAAAATAGTTACCACATAACTTTCAATTTAAAGGGTTATTTAGAAAAATTATAGCATAAACTGTATATTTAAAAAAAATCTCGTTAATAATGGAAGACCGTGATTTGGTACTTTTTATTACGATAGGCTCTCATAACAGATTAGACATAAATATCGTAATAAATGACAATATTGGAATTGGTTGTTTTATTTATTTCTCAGGCAGAACACAAAGGACAATGCCACAAAATGGAATTGTTATATAAAAAAAACCTAAAAACTACAACTATATCAATTAATAACTGATTATGAGTGTAGCTGTGACCTTTTTGGTTCTTTATTTTTATACAAGTGATTAAAATCACAGACATATTACCAAAAACATAAAATAGGGACAGATATACCACAACTATGTATTGGGCTAGTCATAAACGGAGAAACAGTCGATTTGCTATATCACTAAAATGTTTTAAATGAGTGCCCGTTGCGCGCTGTATTCACATTTCTAAAAAACAAGCATTGAATCAACCATGAACACCATTTTGAATCCCGGAAATGTTCTGCGACCGATATACAGATTCGGTTTGCTAGTTGGGTTCGTACTTGGATTGTGGTGCATCGGAATCTACATACAAAGTATCTACATACAATATAATATGAGTGCGAATATTTCAGATGTTCAGGAAAATTTTATTATATGGTATCACCACATGTTGTTATCTTCATGTCTCTCCTGCGCCACCCCCTGTAATATTTACCTCGTTATGGAATCGTAGGATTAACAGATTTATGTAAGAATTCGGATAAATCTTGACTGCCCTGAGCCATGTCGTAGTCATGTCAGAGCACTCAATATACTCACTCTATCATCACTGTACGTATTACTTCGGCCACCAGAGTGGCCAAGTCTTGTACAAAGAAATGTGCAAAGAAACGGGAATTTTCCATATTTTAAATCTAAATTGAAAAGCTACCTTATTAGGAGAGAATTGTACGATATCAAATAATTATAAATAGGGGATTGAAAAATTTTCATATTGTTTTCTTCGTTCAGTTTGACATTTTTATCATTAATTCTACTATTTTATTATTATGACTATTTTATTTCTCTCCAAAAATTAATTATATTTTGTATTTGTAGGATCAAATTATTTTCTATGATTATGACAACGTAATTTTTGCTACTCTTCCGAATTACATGTATTTTTATCAATATATCTATAACAAGTATCATGCCAATTATATATTGACAAACACAATGGTGAGATTTGATTTATTAAAAAAAATATTACCTATGTACTTTATTCACTCTAAATAATAAATATTTTTCGTTTGTTTGGCAACATAATATAGAATTTAATTATACCTATAAGAAGTATAAATATAAAGGTAACAGCGATGATTTAATGTCTACACAACTATGTATAAGTTTTTAAGACAATAACATTATTTGATTTTATTTGACTTGTATTCCCAGCGTTATTCAAACAGTGTGTCGATGTCTGCAACGTTACTTCTTCTACTTCTTCTTCTATACCCTGATTAATTCATTATGTTTACGATGGACACCGCCCATTTCTGGTCATATTATAGGTACGAGTATATTCTTTGACAACGTTTCTTCTAGTCATTGTTTTTTTTTCATGCTACATACATGTGTTTCGCCCTCTATTAAATTTAGACTCTCGCAATTATATTTACTGTGATTTCATGTTCACTGTTACATTTCATCTGTGAGATAACAGTTACTTATTTATTATATTATTTGTTGGGAGAAGTGCTTCATATAGCTCGTCCTATATACTTAGGGCTGTCCATTATGTACTTCGTAATTTCTGTTAATAACGGGAAGAGTGGAAGAGGTTAGTCATTTACCTGGCTAAGCGCTTTCTCTTTATGTGTTTTAAATTTGTACATTATAAATACATAGATGTCGATGAGAGATAAAATCAGGTGGGGTCGATTTTTGGGTGTCGTCGACGTTCGGATATCCCTTTATTTTTCTTACTCATTATTTTTCTTTGAGCGAACACATGTCGTTTGTTTGAAGTATTTAGGGGCCTAATGGGGCTGTGCAGCTCGGGCCATATGATCATCTTGTTACACCAGTCGTCCCGACTCACGGCTCAGCTCCCATCCGGCAATCTCCCCGAAGAGGGACTAATCCGGTTAAATACACTTTACGGTCGGCCTGGGGTAACACATCAAGCAGTCCTGAACGGTTGGTGTATTGTTTCGTTTACCGGCCTTGCTCAACCGACAAATAGCCGGAGGAGTCTAGTTGCGTAATGCTTCTCAAGGTGCAGGGGTAGATGTTGACCGGATGTCACCTATCCTTATAAACGATCTGTAGGCCACTCGATCTCTGGTGGCTCTCCGAGTAAAGGACGCCACGGCTCCGCGACATCTTCAAGTACCGGAATATAAAGTTATCACATTATATAGAGGTCGCGCAAGCGACTTCGAGCCCGAGACCAAACGGGTGGATGGAGAAATCCGTGTTAATTTGGGAGCCAGGGCAAGACAATGTCCAACTGGGTTTGAAAATTCCCAGTGCCTCGTGGTAAAGAGTCCGACTCTTGCGGGCTGAGGCAACGTTGGATTGTGGATATGTGTTGTCCAAATTCCTTACGTTCATCTCGGGGCGATATAGCGATAAAGTTCGTTGAAACACCTCGGGTTGACGAGTTCGCCCGAGTAATGGTCTTACATCCAAAGTTGTGTGAAGTATCTTTTTTGCTGCCAATGTTTTCTGGGGAGTTTCTTGCCCTATTCCACCCATAGTGACGCACGAAGTTCTTAATTTATTGGCGGCTGATCTTTTAGCTTGCGCGAGTGTTGCCCGAATGCAGTGACGGCTCATGAACCAGAGGCTGCGCAACCTGTGCATGGTCGACGGATTTTAAGAGATAACATAACATAACGTTTTCAGTGATAACATACCTAAAAAGTCTTTAAAGTAATCTCATCAGCAATATCTAACAGAATTTATTAAAATAATTATAAATAAATAAGGTAACCTAATAAATATGAACAATTGACATTATTAAAGAAGAGAAGTACTTACCTAGATAAAATGCACAAAGTGGCGATTAACACGATATGGTTAAACATTACCCCCGTATCGAAAACATATTGGACAAAAATAGCGAAATCCAGTTTTATATTGCATTCTTCTTTTCGTTTAATGGTATGGGGGATGAACATGAAAGTGTGGTGAATTTTGTGAAAATATATTAGTATATATAAGCCTATTGAAAATTAGGAGCTTGTGAAATTGGTGAAATGTACCATTTTTAATAATTGGCTTCTGTGCTAATCGAAAGTTTGGGTTTGCGAAGAGGAAATAAAATGTCAGAAATTTTTATTCAAAAGGTATATTTTAAAAATGAATATACAAAATTTAAAATACGTCATCAAATTTTGAAATATTAAATTTTGTTTTGTTCCCTGTACTGTTTACTATCTAATGTATGTAAACTATGTAAACATATAATATGTGCAATAATCTCGGCTCTATCATATATCATTAATTATCTTACTATGTACATGGGCCAAGTCGTGCTTAATTAGTTATATATATGGGCCAAGTCGTGGTTAATTCCCTAGTTAGGGAAGCTTGTAATAGTATACTAATACGGTAGATAGGTACATATTATTATTAGTACAGTGCCGATAAAAAAATGCACCAAACCTTAGAGACATATAAATATTATTAATATTGTAACTCGTTTCTATATTTACACCTAGCTTAACGATTTATATTTTGATATTTTGTGATTTCACTCTCAAAACAACAATTTCTCTTGGTTTTTAGTCTATTATATAAGTTACTTTAGAAAATAAAAATACATAAATAATGTATTCATTCCTCGACATATAGATTACAAACCAACAATAGAAAAAAAATACTGCCATCTGACGATATGAGTTTTTGCTGCCAGAAGTCTATCAGAAACGTTCTTTAGAATTGAATCGCAACCGTATGTTCGCAACATTTCAGCGACATTCGCTAGATGGCGCATAGCATAACTTTAGCGTAATCCACTAGATGGCGCATAGCGGAGGTTTCAGTTGTGAATCGGTGGTTTCTCTGACCGAATTCATTACGAACTTTCAGTGTTTAAATTTAAGACGACGATGTATGTAAAATTATCTTGTACAAATTCCATACAAATGTTATAAGACATTCCTAAAAATGTGCCGAAAGAGACGGCTCGGCGCATTTGTATGAGAAAATTAATGGAAATGTAATAGCAATATTTTATTTAGGAAAAAAAATCAATGGGTGGGACACCCGATAGGAGCGAAGCTCTTAACTAATCCCTCTAACTTAACCAATAAACCTACCTTATCCCCCTTAACCCCCTTGCCCCCCTCACCCACTAGTTTCGCTACAGTTCGCTAGAGAGCGTCAATAATAAAAAGGAGGTAGGGTTAGGAATATGTGGTTGGGAAATGGGGAGTTAAGTGGAGGGAAGACGGTGGTTGGTTAAGTTGAAGGGGACCGGCGGGAGCGGTACAGGCACTTCTGACGATCAATCAGCAACCAAGCTGCGTTGAACTGCCACAAATAAAAGAAAAAAAGCGCCTCGCACTGATGGCGGTAAAGCGACTCACCAAAAGTGTCCCATTACAGTTTTTGCCAGTACACTCTCGCCACGCGTAACCCCGGTGAAAGAGCTTCCCTCCAAAAAACATGCATTAATAAGTAATATTTAATAGTGAATAAGGATGAAAGTTGTACTTATTATTAAAAAAAATACGAATTAAAACTTCTCCGCGATAGTCATGTAATGTATGACTATTGATAAAATATCTTATTATTTTTTTAAGCTTCATGGTTCCGGCGTTTAGTGGTTAAGATCGGTTCAAAAAATGCTCTAAAATGAAAGATTCCTGTATCAGATTATATTTTTTTCTCAAATTTTCAATCCATTCTGAAAAATCTGAAGTAGCTATGTACTTAAGAAAAATACCCAAGTTAAGTTTTTTTTTCAGTTAGCTAACACCATCAGTTAGTTCACATACGACGCGCGGTTCAAAAATTGCCGCAAAAATGTAACAATCTAAATTTACATACATTAAAAGAGACACCATCCCAAACAATCAAAATAAAAGGCATAATTACAAATGTTTTATTAACCTCAAATATCATGAGAATAGTTAGGTAAATTTAAATAAAAGTATGTGGGGCTATAATTATTTATTAATCTTCTATATCACACGAGAAACACGATGAAAACAAGACAAATTGACTATTAATTTTCAGATTTCGACATTTAAAATAACATATATGTATACCAGTGTCAATCTATAAATCACTAAGTTGATAAATTCTATAACAAGGTTGGAAATCTTTCAAAATTCATTAGTTTTTCAGTAAAATTCACCAAAAAAAAACATCAATAATTAAGACCTCCGCCAAAAATCAAATAGCAGGATATATCTATACAATACTCTTTATTGTGAACGATTTATAATGGGCCAGTTTATCGCTTTACGTTTACGACAATCTCTTACATTTAACCCTAATGGAATGTGTTTGTACATGCATGTATGTAAGTGAATGTCTTGCTATTGCTTTCGATCGACAGAATTCACATGCAATTCCGTTAATTTTATCCCAACCGAAAATGGTGACTCCAGAAATCGATCGCAGAATGTAAGATCAGGCGACGTAACCACTGTACCACCAAAAAATTCGTACAACTCTAATATAATGCAAACGCATGACAAAAGTACGAAAATGCAACTTTTCAGAGGAGTTAATGACTAAACTAAATATTAAAGAGCGGCAGGGATACTCAGGTCTAGATGGACATGGTACGGCGGAGTGGAATCCATAGGAGTAGGTACCATAGTCACGGTGCGGACGATTGAACGATAATGCTCTCAATACAAACAAAACAAAAGAAAGCCACCATATTATATTTCCTATGTTGCAACGCTATGCTGCGAATTCAAACTGCTTATTTTAGCAGCTTGAATTTGTCGTTTCTTTCGAATATCGTTTCTTTGCATTTGCTAAGAAACACTTACACGCCACATGAAGTAGAAGAAGAACGCAGTACTCATTGAAACACTGAAGAAAGAATTGAAAGAGCACACTTTGTGTGACTTCGCCATCTGCGGCGCGTCAGTTGAACACGTTGCAGCGAGAGACGCTGCTTCTGGTGTCTGGTTCAGTTCAAAACAGCGCCTGTTTCGACTTAAAACTATCAATGACAACCTTGTGGAGCAGCACATGCGCGCGACATCTGCTAAAGATCTTTGGGAGACTTCGCGAATTGATTCATCCATACAGACGGTGAATACACCACATATACAGTATAAAAAGAATCTGTATGGAGAAAGAGAGAGAGAGGGGGGTTTTGGGAGTTTTGATGAGACTAAACTACTTGTAATAAAATGGGAGATATGAATGAACGTAAGCTTGTTTAGGTAGAATATGTAGGTACATTTGCCATAAATCTTAGTTCTTTTCTCAATCTGTAAATTCTGCAACTAATTTTGCACACATTATAGAACAGAAATATTCGTAAAAAATAAAGAGGTAATTAATATTCATCATAATGGTATACTTAATGTATTTACTATTCCTTATTATGGCTTAGATATTTCCTCGTTTTAAAAATTTCAATATACATTTTCTCGCTATTCACAATAAATCTAGGTGTCCTGCATGCAGTAGATATATCATTTATATACAGCGTGACAAGCATGGCTTCTTCCTCTTCTGGTGCTATGTCAATTACAGAACGTTGGTTATCTATCGCATTGGCTATTAGATCGTTATTGGCCGACGCTCGAAACAAGGATGTAGCAGATTTCTGAAACCGGTCCCGTAGATTACAAAGCCAAGATGTTCTTCTTCGCTCCTGATCTCTTCTTCCGGCTTTTTTGTCTAATTATTAGATTTATAATGTGGTATCTTTCGGGATAACACAGACATAAGTAATCGAGTTTTTGATTCTGTCAACCTAGCTTATACGTAGTACCGTCCATTAAAACCACATTTCGAAGGCTTCACGCTTTCAAAACAGCTCGTCTGTATGTATCCAGCTTTCCTATCCCATATAATTATATTGAGAAAATGTAGCATTTAAGCCGTCTGATCTTCATGTGTAAGTTGATGTTTCTTCCGTAAAATACTTTTTATCTTAAGGCGACGATATATATAGTTTTCGAAGATTACATTTTTTTACAATGTTTAAACCGTCGTAGTGAGAAAACTGTAATAATAACAACTAAGGGTACCTTTCTTAAGTATATTTCACATTTAGCTATTTCATATTTTTCAAAATAGATGGAAAATTTGAGAAAAAAAATAATTTGGCGGCTATACAAAAAAAAAATATTTTAGAGTATTTTTTGAACCCATTATTCACACTAAACAGCAGGAACAAAACGCTCAAAAAATAGTAAGGCATTTTAACAATAGTCATAAAGTACATAACTATCGTCGTAGTGTCGTCGGGCATCAAACTCGTTAAATCCTCAAATTCTGTTTAAATTGCAAGAAAATCGGACGCTCAGGAGGGAAACAGCTAAACAATCTTTATTAATTGTCGTTACATCATGGAATTCATGTCTAAATTAAAGCGATGATTTACC
>JAOPUG010000384.1:24070220-24088202 GCA_027564375.1 Micropterix facetella | reverse complement strand
TACATATATTAAAATAATACAAAGAAAAACATTAAAATACATACCGACAATATTTAGAAAGTACTTATGTATACATGTATGAATAAAACGGTAATAACATTGTGTTGAACCTATTCTCCTCTCTTTAAATGATAGCTTTGGAGTAGCTCGCTTTCGGTTCTATTACGACCCACTTTTTTTTAAAAACGACTTATTTATGTTTATATTTAAAATCTGCACATTTATAATAATTCTAAACGCTTAATCTACTCCATTGAACATTTTGGGGATATGAAGTACCACTGCCTTTGAGGAAAAATGGTTTTGACTTAGTGGAAATTATAATTTATTGCTTGTGATGTCGCTCTGGTTAGCTGGCTTAGTGCATCTTCATCCAACGTCTGGTGGCAATGTACGAAATTACCACGTCTACACAAATTACCGATCCAGTATTCTGATTTAGCGTCATCGAATACAATGTCGAAGCAATTCACAAATACTATATATTCATCGAAGCTTTTATTATTACTACTAATATTCAAGGTCAAAATATTACAGCAGTTGATGTTATTATTAACACTCAAATTCATTTATTTAGTTTTTTTAATAAACAAATTTACAATAATTATAACTTACAATAGTCAGAACCTAACTAGGCTGCCATTTGTTCTAAGGTAGAGAATTTATTATAATCTTCATCATTTTCGTTCTCCGAAATCAATAAACGTTATTGTACATACTTAATTGTAATAACATTGCATTTATTACGTACATCAAATTTTAAAAATATTGTCATAAAAAATATCAATAAACTATTTCAAGTAGTTTAAAATATGATCAAAATTAAAACTTCATAAACAATAGTTAGAAACTTCTTACAAAACTAAAATTATATCAAAAATCATCAATAATAATTTATAATATAATCAAAGTAATGAATGATAACAGAATAATAATAATAATAGAGCTTTTTAAAAACTTTAAAATACACAAGGGGATAAAATAATGATCCATATTCACTATATTATTCTAGTTTACTTAAAATTCTACCTGTTTAAAATATTTTTTCTACTTATTCTTATATCTATTTATATCTACTAATATAACTTGTATCTAATATTTAACATTACCAAATAAGATAGGTAGGTATTAACTTAATTTATTTTTAGTTCTATATGAAATTTTAATGTCTTTAATCTTCAGTGGTAAGGCTGTTGAATAATTTTGGGGCAAGAAAAGAATAGCTTGATTGGCCAAAAACGGACTCCTAAGATGCATTGCAAAATTTATTTTT
The DNA here is from genome assembly GCA_027564375.1 of Micropterix facetella. Classification (NCBI taxonomy): domain Eukaryota; kingdom Metazoa; phylum Arthropoda; class Insecta; order Lepidoptera; family Micropterigidae; genus Micropterix; species Micropterix facetella. The sequence goes on along the minus strand of JAOPUG010000384.1, from coordinate 24,086,929 downwards.
TTGGATATTCTCGTCATACGAGTTTGCTGGAATTTAGTAAGAATTACCAACAAATATAGTTTTTCCACACTTAACACCGTATACTCATGGAAAATGATACCATAAGAATACGTTTGCGGTTTATTTATTGATAACCCTCAGTGCCTTTTGCGCTTTATATAGGGTGGACAGATGGGTTTTTGCAGCATATCCTCAAGTTACGATGCCATATCGAATAACCGACTCACAGACTATAATAGTAGACACTGTTTAGCATATTGAGATCTAAGATTTTCCTGACGATATACTCTCTCTCTCTCTCTCTCTCTCTCTCTCTCTCTCTCTCTCTCTCTCTCTTTAGTATACGACCTGGTTACTTGACTTTATGGGGAAATTTGGGCGCATACAATTGAAAGTTTCACTTATATTAAATTATTTCCATTTTTATTATAATTTTTAAATAATTTTCCGATTAAGATTCCGCATTACTCGGACTATTTACAGTAATGAAAACCAAATCGTGTTATGTAAGTCTTAACTGTTGTAATTGAGACGCTTTTTGACATAACCCCATATCAAAAAAGTATTTTTTTAGGTGAAGCTAAAAATTGCCTGGTAACTTTATTTTATATGCCTACTAAATTTTAAAGAAAAATAGTTTGATGGCCATTTATCTAGATCTTCTAGGGATTATATAAAAACTTTCTGATATTGGCATATCATAGCGAAAAATAAACTTAAACATTAAGGTGTCTTGACAAGTGGAGGTTTATCATAAAATGTATCATGTCCAGATGCGATTAGCTAATGAATTTCCCATTTTAGTGTAAAGAAACTTAAAAAAATACTAATTACATTGTAACTCATTTTTTGTATACAAAAACAACCAAATTAAAAAAAATCGCTAGGTTATACATAATCATTATTTGAAATATACAAAAACGCTTGCTTTTCGCACATTTACAACGGGAATGTACACCATTTTCTGTTTTTTTTATGGATTTTGCCATTTAAAAGAAAAAGATGTATTTGTGGCCATAATGACACAACAATTTGTGACATTTTCATTCATAGCAGTGATGTTTGAAACTTATTTTTTGACAGAGTCGGGGGGGCTAAATTTGTAACCGCGACAAACTTTCCCATCTTTTTGGAATTTTATACATTAATTAGAACCCGGGAGTTAGAACTGCCCGGGTGGTGGGCGGAGTTTCTCCCCTCGCCTGTCACCGCGTAACATTGAAAAAAAAAAAGTCATAATTCGACCAATACCCCTAATTTGATATCAAAAAAATTAAGAAAAGGTCTAAACTTTTCGAGTATTCGTGGCAACCGGGTAAGCCGCTAGAATCAAATGGTATTGCTTATTTTTATTAAAAGAAAACACTGTGTTACGTAAATTACGGAACACAGTGTTTTTAATAAATTACTAGAATTCGAGTTTCCACCGAATGTCTATGTTTTGAGATCTTAGAAATTACCTATTACATTACATTCGTGTCCAATTGGCGAATTTACCGCTTTTGGACGTGTCACAATACTATATATAGTAATATATAAGCTACTGTTAGTAACAGGTAGTTATCACAAGCTTTTTGCATCTTATTTATTTTAAGGATACACAGAAAAACATAATAAGTTGATTACTATAAATGGATAATATTCGTTAAAACAACATGAATTGTTAGAATCTACTCTGTAAATATATTTTAAATAATCTAAAATACTAAGAACAAACAAACCAAACATAGTATTTAAAAAAAAATGTCACAATGATAAAAAAAAAATATTAATCAATATAATCACTATTTATCTACTTTTATATATGCTTTTTTCCAATTAGTGTTGCTCTATGTAATATAAAAGCAATATAGTCAGACACTAAATCCATGACTACTTATTTAAAACAATCATTAAATGGGTACTATGTTTCAAAAGTCTTGGCCCTCGAATTCGGTCAGATAATAGAAAGGGTGGCCTATCAACAACTTTATTTTTTCTAAATTTTACACCCTCCAGCAGTTTAATAGCGGTAGGGAGTAGATTATAGAATTTAATGCTAAGATACAAGTAGCTTTTCTGTACTTTTTCCAGTCTTATTCTGAGTACACATAAAAGGGAGCTACCACGGGTATGGTGGGAGTGAATGTCAGCATTAGTTGCAGTTTTCGTCGGGTGCTGTCTGGCATACATTAATCAATGGTATATGAACACCGAATACATAGTAATTATCCTTGCCTGACTGAAATAGTCTCTACGTGAAGTCCTGGTCGTTACCTGGTACATGGTAATGCTGATATTTAAAAACCTGATCAGAGATAAGCCAGTTGGTTTTAAAATGGTGGCCTTTTCAAAATTTTAAAAAATCATAAATCCGTTAATACGACTCTTAGAAAAATAAATAAATTTGATTTAAAATTCTGAGTATAATGCCTACAACCCTTGCTTAAGTCACTTTTCGACATCTTCAGCTAGTTTTGAAGTAAAAATGTTATAATCTGAAAATTGAATACTTCAATCGGCTTTTATTATTATTGTTAGGAAACAAAAATGTATTCTAAGACATAACAATAATGCGTAATCATTTATTAATATATTTTGTCGTTCACGAATTTCATAATTAAAATGTACAAATGATAGGTAGTTAATAAATAATTAGAAAATCGAATCTAAAAATCGCGATTATTATAGCCGATAAAAAAATCAGTCAAAAGAAGATAAAAAAGAGTTTGGAAAATAAAATACAAATAAATTATTGCACTTATTGTATAAACATATAATACCTAGAACTCAAAAACTAGAACCTAAATTCTGCATCATCACGATATTTAGGAAAGTATATGATTCCGAGTATCAATGAGATTTGACTCTTTGTAGTAAAAGAAAATCGAAATTATTATTGAACTTTAAAGAATAATTGGCCTCTTCATGAATAAAACTTGATTAAATGGAGGATAACCTTGTCAATTACTTGACAACTTTCGATGCAAAATAGTCTTCGTCTATAATGTATGTACCTATTAATGTTAACCCTTAACCAACAACGTTAATTTCTTATGTTTATTCTTCAAATTGAATCAGTGGTTTATGGTTGCTCCATATCATTTGTTCAAGCCACTGTCAAGGTTTGGGTTCTTACGTGGTGACTGTCGGTCTTTAGGACATACTATGATACTAATTTATGAATTTTCTTGCAGGAAATGTATATCGACGCCAGGGTACGTTTTGGATGCAACTGGCAATGCTCGAAGATAGGTAAATTCGAATAAAATGTAAATATTATAGAACGGTGTTTCCCAAACTGTTTTTGCCCTGGCCTGGTTATTTTTATGCTTCCACTTCGTGACCCAGGGGCTGTTCTTTCGTAGATAATACTAATTACCACAGAAATACACACGTTCTTTTATTGGCAGCTTAGGTCAAGCTGCGAGAGTAAATGATGGAGAGGAACGGTGTTGGAGTGGCTCAGCGTGAGTAAAATAATAACAGGAAAAGTAGCGATAAACATCGGCAACTTTGTCGCGTCCCATGATTGGTAACCCCTGATTTATCCAAAATGGCTTAAAATCTATTCCAACAAGTTTATCTCGTTACCACGATTCCAAAAATACCCATATACGCTATGCTTTATCTACCTATTGGTCAGATACTCAGATACGGACAAACAAATGCACAGATTGCATCAGATTACATGGCCCGTCGGCCGAACACCGCTAGACGATTTATCACTCGTCTTATCGGATGCCTGCCGTAGGGTGCTCAGCCCTACGACGCCTCTCACCTAGGAAGCCGGGCCAATGGGTCCGGTTCACATGAAGCACCGCTAAAGGGCAATTGTCCAACGGTAGACGTCACGGCCCGTCGACTGACTGGTGACGATCGCTCGTCAGTACAGGCGGTGTTTGCGCTAACGAAGACATCGCGTCTCTCTCGCCGCCCGAACGACTTGCCACGTGATCATTTACGAGTATGATTGGCTTAAACTACAAGGAGACAATTAGGCTTATTCTCTAGGCACGTACGTCTGCATTCTTGCGTATGATACGCGAAAATGCAGACTTACGCATATTTTCTTTTTCTCATATTGGTATTGATGACACGTATGTGAAACGTTACTGTTCGGCAGCCGTGGTGTCTGCGGCAGTGGTTTTAAGGAATCAGAAGTTAAATTATTTTTTCGGTAGCACGGCCGTGTATAGGCAGACATATGTGTATAAGCAGACGTACGCGTATAAGCAGGCGTGGTTGGAGAATAGGCACGAATGTTGGGACTCCGAATTTTATTTTCGTGGCCTAGTGCCGGGTCGCAACTCACCATATAGGAAACGCTGCTGTAGAGCCTAGGTGACGACCACCAGCGGTGTCCAAAAGGCACTCAGTTAACTTATCATTATAAATAAAAATCATTTCAATAATTTGGATTTCTGGGAAAAATAAATCACCAAAGAAATTAGGATGTTCACAAAAAAACCATAATAACTTGTATTAATTTGTAGAAAAATTAAATTATGAAATATTATTGAAAATAATTTGAAAGTTATTTCTCGAGATAGGTATGATAAATCCACATCGATGTTTGTTAAACTATATGTGCCTATAACTAGTGTTAAAATATATAGATATGTTAAACAAGAGAACATGTTTAGTACCGGAAGGAAGGCAAGCTGTTGCAAAATCAATATTACGCTAAGAAAATCACGACTAGAAGTCGTTTATACGCTTAAATAAAATAAAGGTCGGTCACCTGATAACTTCCGTGGTCGTAGTTCCGAGGACAGAAGGGAGGAAATAGCCATGTCCGCTTTCCACAGTAATGGAACATTGATCCTGATCTCTTCTTGAATTAAAATTAATGTAACCATGGCCCCCTTTACATGACGCTGCCAACTGAAAAACAAAATGGCGATCGGATGCCTATTGGCAGTATTGGAATGTATTATGTATGGGGATCTATGTATGCTGCTGCACTAATTTTCTATCTTTTTGTGTGTGTGTTTTTATGGATTATGAGGAGTATTTTGAAGTGATTTCGTGGATTTTAAAGCCTTTTAGGTATACGAAATATCTTTTATTAAAAAAAAAAAAAAAAATACGCTTAACACCTGACGTGTCTACGGCCGCCTCAGATGCAATAAAACGTTATGATTTTCATTGACAATATTCAAGATAAAGCTTTTTAAACGCGTTAATTGTTCACTGCAATATAAACAGCCTTCGTACGACTGACATTTGACGCTGTAAAAAGTGATTTAATGTAAATAATTTCATTCAAATTTATGATAGTAATATATTTGTTTATCGCATTATGTTTCAGAAGATAGTCACATATTTGATGTAACTTCGGTCACCCAAGTAGCCAAGTCTTGAAATCCTGCGCGGAGAATGTTACTATGCACGATAACTCGACTAAACTAAGTCCGATTAAAAAAAACTTTCGCCAATCTATAGTTATAGCTAATGTGCAGAGCCCAGTTGATTTTGGGGGTTGTACATTCTATGGCTGTAGATTGTACATTCTATGGATATTTTATCCTAATAAATAAAATACAATTACATATTTGAGTTATAGTTAATTTAGGATATTTGGTTGTTACTAATATTTTTAAGTTGTGTATTACGACGACCTATTTTTAAGCTGTTTAATTTTTGAAAACACACACCGGTAGGAAAATTCGGAGATACAGACATATTCGATCACATACATCTGGACTAGGTGGGTCCAATGGCCATATCACAAGGATGTAGATACATGATGACGATGATAGACAGAACGACATCGTGGCCCAAAGCTGTCCCAGTAGAAGATATGTCAGCAGAAACCACGGCAAAAACATTTTTCAACATATGGATAAGAGGATTTGTCTCTCCAAACACAATAACAAGAGACAGACGTTGAAACTTCGAATCCGAATTATTTTTAAGATTATCGAATTTAATGGGAATCAAAAAAAAAAACAGAACGACATCCTACCACCCTCAATGTAATGGAAAAGTAGAACGATTACACCGCACACTCAAAGCAGCCATTATGGCATGAGGCAATACAACGATCTGGACAGAAGAACTTACATTAGTCCTTATGGGACTACGTTTAGCTCTGCATAGCGACACCAACATAAGTGCAGCACAGTTAACATGCGGAACGTCAATCAGACTTCCAGGAGAATTCTTCGAACCATCAAAAACAATAACCGTCGACGCAGATTTCACGGAAAGACTAAGGAATGACATACAAAAATTAGCCACAAAACCAAAAACTTCAAACCAAAACTAAAGGATTTTTTATACATCCCGAATTGAAAAATTGCACACACGTATTTATCAGACTGGATACAGCACCACTAACACCGCCATATGATGGGGCATACAAAGTGTTAAAAAAAAGCGACAAATATTTTACCGTCAGTATTAAAAACGAACCAGAGAACATTTCGCTCGACAGATTGAAACCAGCATTCACTTATGACGACGACAACGCTGGAACATTATACCCTTCGGAAAAGAATAACTCAAAAGTTTCTCAAGAATTTATTAAAGATAAGATAGCAAAATCGGAAAGCTTTCGTCACACAAACTCAGCAGATATACAAAATGAAACGGCGTAGCGGGAGAATGATCAAACCCACAGTACGATTCGCAGAAATAGTACCAACAAGAATGCAAAATCATTTAAGTCTGCATTGCAACGTACAGCCGTACTTTTTACAGCGAAATCAAATAGCAAAAGGCAAATAGAACAATCACTATTATCCTAAACTAATCCAACCTAGTCCAGGGCCCACGCATACGTCTTTGATATTGGCTGTCAAAGCATCCTTTTTCCTAAACCTCGTCAACTTCCTCGACCTTTAAATAACTGATCACTATGAAAAGGGGGACGAAACACTCAGCCAGGAAAAGTTCCTGTAATTAAGTAAGCAGAACCGCGGATAGTTATAACCTCACCAGAAAGATGGTTACAAATAATTAACTATATCAACGAACGGAGCCGAGACGCGACAGACGCTGATATAGCCATCGAATTACCAGTATCTAGAGATGCAAACGAGCAGGCAGGAGATGAAGCGTCTGCATGCACGCATCGAAAGATGATCATAGTGCACGAGTATATGAGGGAACAAGGAGTATAGAAAGCAGCAGACATTCCATGGCATCATATACTCGGCAATAATATGTAAATATTTGAAAGTTTTTTTGATTTATATAAAATTTGTATACAATTCTTTTACACGATTGTTTATACTTTTACGGGCGACCACCAAAACAATTGTAACTTTTATATCAACAACGTAATTCGATATCGCATTCAATTTTATCAACCCAATCTTAATTGAATTGTGCATTTCCTTTCAATGAATATAATAATGTATAGACTCGAAGCTTGCGACACGTTGTAACATTTGAACAATTTTAGTAATTTTTAACGAAAAATTTTCATTTTCTAGGAGCGTCCCTCACAAAGTATTATATTTTCTCATGATACCGCTAAATTCTAGGAAAGCATTTAACGTATTTTCAGTCGCAAATGAATGGCATTAACTCGACAAATTTATACAGAATTATACTTTTCACATAAAATCGAATGACGCCAATTTGACATACATTCAAAACTGCACAAAGCGAAGACTCATTTGAAAGACGCAATTTTATAGTTTCTAAGTAATTAGACAATATATTTGTCGGTTACGATACTATAGATTTTCTTATATAAACCGGCTTACAAGCCACGTTTGACTTGTACACTTGTTCATACTATGTTTTCTTCACTGGTGAGTCGTTCAAATTATAAATGTACAGCTTTATTAATAAATTAATATAATTATATTGCTGTGTTACCTCTTTGCCGAGGATAAAAGATCAGAGGGATCTCCGCCGAGGAACTGAAAAATATTTAATAAGGAGTCGTGGAAGCGTCCTTATAGTACATTTTTTTATTCAAATAAATAAAATACAATTAATAGGGCACATTTTTTATTCTAATAAAATAAAATACAATTAATTGAGTTGAGACGCTGATCGCTCTCAGCGTCTTGTTAGCTAGCCAGCGGGCCATGCGAAGCGCGCCTCATGATATAATCACCTCATCGAGTATGATCCCCCGATAGCTTAGCGCGCGCACAAATCAATGCGCGGCCGCTCGGTTGTGACACGAGCCCTATACTTGTTAGACATTATTTTCGTAATCGTTGCATGAATACCTGATATATTTATATATTGACCGAAATTTGATAAACCTTTGTGTTTATCCCCCTGCATATTTCACCCTTGACATGTACCTCTATTAGCGCGTTTGAACATTACATATTATTAAGTCATTGGACGAAATTTTGACCTACAAATGTGTTGTGAGTAGGATATAAACAGAATCCGTAATATGAAAATTCTTACTAACATAACCTAACCTAGCCCTAAAAATCAAACGAATAATCTGAAAGATTGCAATTGTGTACGAAGACTGAACATTTCTGTACATTTACAGAACTCTTCATCTTAGAAGTTATGTAAAATAAATATTTTATATTATATATTTTTTTATAGTATCTACTACATATCAATACATTGTCCCTTTAGCCCGCACTTCGGATGATAGCACATCGAACTACGCGCCGAAATGTACGTGCAAAGCTTTGTGTAAGAACAAACACGCGAGCATGCGCAAGCTTAACTCCTTGGAATGCATCGCGCTCACACGTCTGGCACGCTGCTGCAGCTTGCTTCCCACGCTTCGCTTCATGTGGCTACAGAACATGGTGTGACATGGTGATACTTTGGTGCACGCTTCCGAAGTGCGCGGTGGTTATATTGGGGTGGGCAGCTAGGGTCTCAATTGCCAATTCTGTTCTATCACTGTCGGCCCGACAAACAACTAAACACCTATCCGGCAGCCTCCTCGAAAACGGGGGAACCCGCTATGCATGGCGGTTGTGTTGGGAGAAGACCTCGGGTGACCCTGGGTGTATGAGCACTGGTCGGCATGCCGGCCTTTGCTTGATAACTTTCTCGAAGAGGGGCCCTCTGTATCTCGGATACAGAGATAGCGTTTCTCCTTGGGTAGATAGAACGATAAATATCGTTAAAACCCTCTGGAGTGGACGGGTTCGCCCTTAGCAGATAACACACCTAAATGTATCTCGGATATGGGTTGGGGTCTAATGGAATCGTGCAGATCGGGTCTCAATGGCCAACTCTGTATATCATGGTCGACCCGACTCACGTTTCAATACCTATACGGCAGTCTCCACGAAGAGGAACGAAACCGGTGAACCTGCTGTGCATGGCTGCACAGCAAGATTCACCGGTTGGAGCCCTCGAGTGACCCTGGATATCTGAGGGATGGTCGGCTTGCCGGCCTTTGCCTGACAAACTTCCTGACGAGCGGCCCTGTATACTGGCAACGGTGACATTCGCCAGATCCCCTAGTATCCCGGTAAAGCGGTGACTCACGGGTGAAAACTTCGGATGGTCGGTTGTTCTAGGCACTGTTCGATTTAGCAGCCGTTTTCTCAACAACTAATAGCCGAAGGAGATTGGAAGCGCAATGCGACCTAAGGAAGCAGGGGTAGGTAGGTACCTCAAGCTATCTATCCCTAGAAACGATTCGATCGCCACCCGACCTCGGGTAACAAGCCGAGCAAAGGACTCCATGATTCCGTAATCATTCCAGTTAAGATTTGCCACTGCTTGAGGGAGAAGACCGCGAAAACGACTTCGAACCTGGAACCAGACGGGATATCGGAGAAAACTGATCGCATCTGATAGTAAGAGCGCGATTGATACCACACTGGACTTGAAATTTCCCAGTACCTTACGGTAGGAGTTAATCTCTTACGGGCTGAGGTGGAGATTTAATAATTTTATGTTTTCCATTATTTTCAGGAGACGCGAAGGAAATATTGCGTCCCTGGATGTAAATCCAACTACAATTTGATGAGGCGACGTTTATTGTAGAATGACGGCGATGGGCAACTCAATCTCCTGTTTGCCAAATTCAAGAAGTAATGTACGAATTCGTTTACTTGCTGTTTTCACATTGATGGTCATCTTCAAATTTTTTTTTGGAAATTATTACCCCGAGATAAACGCAGATAATTCGTGGACGAAACAATCTACTGCTCTAGTTCCGCCATGGCCAGTGAGAGTCCAACGCCTTACCGCGATGCACTGGGAATTTTCAAACCCATTGGGGCCCTCACTCCCAGATTTGCTAAGATTTCTTCGAACAGTCCGACGTCTGGTTAGAGATTCGAGGTCGTTTGCGCGGCTTCTACGTTTAAGAGCGTCAATACGTACAGAATTTGTCGCTGATTCAATGCGTCGTTTACTCGGCGAGATTGGGTGGCCAACGGATCGTTTCTAAAGAGATACATTATAGCTAAATATCTACCCCAAGCATACGCAATTGGGGGCTCCCTGGCTATTCGGTGGCGTAATAACGATATAATTCGTTGGAACGTAGCGGATTCGCCCGTAGCATGAATCTTAAATTCAACAATATAAACGTTGGTCGACCAAAGGCCAATAAACTGACCATTAGAAGGTGTCACATGCTAAGGCCAAATCCACCGACCCTGGACGTCATAACGAAATCTATTATTCTAAATCGAAATCTAGCGCAAGCACTTTGTGGACGAAGACGATCCACTCATCCAGTTCCACCTCAGCCTGTGAGAGTCTAACTCCTCACCGCGAGGCACTCGGAATTTTCAAGCTCAGTGAGGCATCCTTGCGCCTTCACTTCCAGATGTGGTCAGATTTCTCCGACCTCCCGTCTGGTAACTTGTTCGAAGTCACTTGTGCGGTCTTCTACCTTAAGTAAGTGGCAATTCCTCACTGGTATATCCGAGGCGTCCTTTACTCGGCTTGCCACTCAAGATCGGATGGAAAACGTATCGTTTCCAAGGATAGATAGCTTAAGGTATCTAATTGAACCCGCTTTCTTAGGTCGCATTACGCTTCCAAACTTCTAGTTGTTGAGCAAGGGCCGGCAGACCGATCAGTGCTTAAGACAACCATCCATCCGAAGGTCCCACCGAGTGCATATGCCGCATTACCGGAATACACTCGGATCAGACCAGTCGTCATTGCATATATCCGAGAGTGGAGGGCAACTCTTCATGATGGTTGCTAAGCCGGCATGCCGGCCAGTGCTCACGTATCCAGGGTAGCAAGAGCTCTTCCCCCAGCTCATCCGCTATGCACAGCAGGTTCACCAGCTTCGTACCTCTTCGGGGGGGGGGGGGGGGTGCCAGATAGGTGTTGAGCCGTGGGCGACGAGGCTGCCGATCATGATAGACATAGTTGGCTATTAAGACCCGAGCTGTACGACCCCATTAGACCCCTGTCAAATCTTGCAGCACGGCTTTGTTTAAACGCAGCTATTTAACTCTACGTTGGAAATTGATTAATACTACGATGGAAAAGCATGAGGTATTATTTCCGTCGTTTTCTATCCCAATATTTAATGGCCGAACGAGTGGTGATGTCAACTTAAACGACAAGTGCCGTTATTATCATTTTGCTAAATAATATGAGTCTTGACGATTATTGATCGTCACGGTTGCTAAGAAAAAAATGTATATACACTTGGTTAGGGGTGCATAATAATTTGAATTATATGCTAAATATATCGATGACGATTATTTACTGCTCTTAATATTTATTGTTTATTTTTATTTTGAATTACCTCTTTATTTATAGAATATTCGCTCAAGTACAAGCTTTGCTTACTTGGACGATATCCGACAGTAAATATCATGTGGTAACTGACTTTTTTTTCTGTGGGTTGAGTGATTTAGTTAAATGATAGTTTTAAATTGTATTAATTTGCATTATTTGTGAATTGCTTTAAATTAAATTAATTAAAACATTGATATATATATATAGGGATTCCATATGAAAATTTGTGTTTATATTAATAAATGAATGCAGAATGTATGAGAGTGTATGTTATCTAATTAATTAGTGTTACTTAATAGTAAAATCTGATGTTTTGAGTTTGATTGCCTGAATATTTATATCTATTTATAAGGACATAATACACTATGAATGTATTATTAAATTAATAGGTATGCCGGCATTCATTTATTTTACCATAGATGTCTAGGATATACGACACCACGCCATTATAAACATATATTACCATAGCTAGTGGTCACTTGAAAATTTGGTCCTCAATTTTCCGAGGGATCTATCATGGTATGATTAAGGGCGCGATACCTGAAAGCTAAAGGGTTAATAACCATCGATAAACTATTCATAGGGGGGAAGTTTAATTGGCACTGCAGTTCATCAAGTGTTCAGCAAGGGCCTATTATTATAAAATGTTGACCGCATATCCATTTGTACAATTTTGAAGATGTTTTCGTACGAAGAAAGATCGAAGGAGGCTCTTAAGCCTCTGGTGAAGGAAATGTGGCTTATTGGCTTCTGGCCGGCGACCATTTTCGAGAGTAAACATCGCTCCAGGCGAGTTTTGCTCGATTGCTACATTTGGTTCAATTTAATTTATTTTACTACCAGCATGTTTGCACAAATTGTCGCTAGCATTGCTGGAATCAAGGAGGACATGGCAAATTTCGCGGAGGCCGCATCTACGGTCGGCGGATCGGTGCTTATCTTAGCCAAATCCGTCATGTTTGTCGTGCAGAGAGAGCGCTTGCATAAGTTGATCAAAGAGTTGGTTTTCGTAGACTTCGGCGAAAATATGGACATTGTACGATTTCTACGGCGAGATAACCTAGATACAAAAATGATGGAAATGAAAGATGCCGTTCTTGCATCGCGAGAGGCTTCATTTGGACAGTTTCAACGGATTTATTTTGGATATTTGAAAATATGTACAATGACAATTATTCAATATATGTTTTATCCTATGTTTTTGACGATTTATGAATATTATAGGAATCCAGAACAATTCAATAGATATTTACGTAAGTATTGTTGACATTTACGTGAGTATCTAGTATCGTGAGGTTTGCAATTGGATATTGTGGTCAATTCTTTAGGCACGTACGCCTACTTTTTCGCGTATGATACGCGAAAAAGCAGACATAGGGCCTTATTCTTCAACCACGCCTGCTTATACGCGTACGTCTGCTTATACGCGTATGACTGCCTATAGACGGCTGTGCTATCAAAAATTTCATTCTACTTCTTATTCCTCCAAACCACTGCCGCGGACACTACGGCCGCCGAACCGTTACGTTACACATACGTGTCATATTACAAATACGAGAAAAAGAAAATAGGCGTACGTCTACTTTTTCGCGTATCATACGCGAAAAAGCAGGCGTAGGTGCCTAGAGAATAGGCCTGAATGAGACTACTTTCTCCCAGCAAAGCAGGACTTTTCAACGGTCGCTGTCCAGTGAACACCGATGAATGATGAATGAATGTTGATGAATGAATGTTGAACTCTGTAATCTAGGAAATGTTGATTATCTTGAAGTCAGCCACATCATACTCTGGAAAATCCTTAAATTCAGCCTATACAACCCCTATATTGCTATCTACACCATCTTCAACATTACGGCATTTCATAACAAGTTTTTCTGAATACTCAGGACCAGATGTTTCTTGCGATGATTTATTGCATCAACTTAAATTATGTTTGTTGTTTTTGACGTGATTTTTTTTAAAAAAATAATGCCTTGTGAGGGGAAGCAATCACGCCCAGTAATTTTACAAATTTTACGAAGTAATTTTACGTAGTGATTACGAACTTTAATAATCGGCTAAAAAAGCTAATTATTATATATTTTTTTTACAACATTTTAAAAATTATAACGAACAGTTTAGCAATGCGCGTATCGATACAGTTGAGCGCCAATCTATTTATTTTTATTTAGATTGTAAAATATATTTCAATTTAAATAATAATAAAAAAATGTTTTATATATTTAAAAAAATGCTGCAAGAAAATGCAAGTTTTTTTAAAAAATAAAATCATGCCCGTGTAAAAAGTGAACTTTATGAGTTAATATTTAAATTAAAGTAAGTATATACTAACATTATAATATATACTAACTTATCATATAGAAGTAAATTATAATATAGAAGTAAATATAAACTAACATTATAAAGTAAGTATAGACTAACATTAAAATAAGTGTAATACGAAGTAATCTTTAATATACCATATACCGATATCAAGCCATTATTAAAAAGTAAATTAAATATTAATATTTTTATTTGGTAAGAATGTAGTTTAAACACTTTTTAACCACAATTTGTAAATGTGTCTATAGCAAATTAAAGTCTGAGAACGCTTCTCCTTATCTTAATCGCTTTTTATTCGCTTGATTGGCTATTCTCCACTGTGAGACGTCGCGAACTGCGCGCGTGCAAAGTAAACTCACGATTTTCTACTTTCCAAATTCGACGCGTGTCCATAAATGGGATCATATCTCAGAGATTTATTATGTTATCCAAGAGAACCAAGTCACAATATATGTGTAAGGGAAGTGTTGTTTTGAAGAGTAGTGTACAACATTACAACTCATTCTAGGCTACACGTATGTTTCTCAACACTAGAAAGGATACGATCTTTCTAGATTTCTTAAATGTCCCGATTTTCTTAAAATGTCGCGGCACATGATGGCTACGTATAACCAGAATTACAGAAATCAGACAAAAATGTGTATAGCACAATTGCTAAGAGAATGACACTGAAAACGCCGGGCCCATATCTAGAGCTATATTACACTTCTGTCGCGAATAAAGACAACGTAAGCGCTCTAAAACAACTCAGGTGGCATCTGACGAGCCTGGGTCAAGTATGAATGCGGACTTCGTTGCTGAAGAGATTGAGATTGAAATTTCAATATATTAAAGAAGATTCACGTTTTCTCGAAAATAACTGCGGCAGTGTCCAACACCGCCTGTAAATATATATTTTTAAATCATTGTAAGGTCTGCTCTGATGGTTACCCTGCTAGTGGTGTAATAATTGTCGCATAATACCCCTTGGGCAATAGAGCGAAGCCGAAGCCCGCCACACTGCACCTGTGCGTCATCGATGCATACCTGACACTCAGACGGATCACAAAAAATTACACAAAGGGACATAGCAAGGCAGGTAATTTGTGGACGGCTCCCACCCGACGAAAGTGAAAATAAATTAGGGGGTGTTGTCGCCGGAATATCGCCATGGGGGCGATGTTGACGATCCTTTGTAAGGTTTTCGTCAGGATTTCGTATGAATAAGCAACTACATCAATCTCAGTTTAAACTTCACTTTGGCCCTATACATATATTGTGCTTCTGTCGAGCTGAACATGCGTTGGACAATCTATCAGATGTTTACCGGCGAACATTGTGTCTTTCCAATTTGTCAAAAACCACCAATCAGCTGCTTGACCGCGGCCATTTTGCCTCTACGACTGTCAAAGCCGCCGGCGGTCATTTTGATTCTTTTCTTATTCTATTCTTAACCTTGGGGTAGCTGTCGTGTCAAAAAAAATATAAGGAACGTATACAAATCTTTTATTAAATAATGAATTTAAAGTATATCATATTTGGTATATTGATTTTAATTTGGTAACATTATACTAACTTATAAACCAATAACTAAAGATGAGTTAATTAATTGATTAATGCGACGGTTGAGTTTGTTTTTTTACTTATTATTTTTTTCTATGCGTAGATCGACATTGCTTGTTGTTTGTTGCGGATAGAAACCGGCAGAGAAAAGGTGGATGAAATTATTTCATATATTCTCGCTTAGCACCACGAATTTATATTAAATTAATGCTAATATCAATTTGATGTATTATTATTACATTTTACTAATAAATACGTATGCATAAAATACAATGTTTATAATTTTGAAACATTACTACATAAATATTATAAGTAGGTATATGTATATATTTATATGTAAGTGTGAACAATAATATATATGATATATTACCAATTATCATAGTTTAAATTTGAGTGTAAAATTATGTGCGCACAGAAAAACTCGTAAAGAAAAAAATCTACCCTAGTACGGTCACTACTAGGGTAGAACTACCACAAGTTTTTGTGTTTATAACCTTTTTTTGCTACTTTCTCTCAAAGTAAGTAAATAAAATAAAAATAAATAAATAAATAAAGTTCTTAGCCTTGTTTCATGTACCTATCTTTTTGTGCACCACTCTCGATAGCCTTAGCCTCCCAAGTCAGAATAATACTCTCATTTTTAGTTTTAAAATCCTAGTTGAAATAGATAAATCGAGTACGGTTGGAAATAGCATCTCAACACCAATCCAACGTTGCTCGACAAACACCTTGTGAGAGTTAAGAGTTGTCAGTGGCGAAAGAGAGCCTCTGCGGCGGTGGACACGCTTGTCAATGATGACGCTAGTACATTGAGAGACAATGGAGGTACATAACTGCACAAATTCTTTTGCCAACAATAGAAATAGTTCATTCCGCAACGTATTCACCCCAGCGACACAGACGAACCCATTTTTTTAAGTAAACAAATAGTACCTATTACGCTACGAACAGCCTTCAGTACTTTATTGTGAGACTTGCTTACCTTGAAATAATGAAAAGTGAGGTAGGCTGGCAGATGTGCTGCATTCATATACAGCTTCGATTATCGTTATCACTGTGAGAACGTGTTTAATCTGACACGTCTTTTCCCGTCCTTAGCCACTGGTTTTGCATGTAAAGTCATATATTTACTATCGAGAGCCGAGGGCGAGTGCTGCAGGTGACAGCGTCTCACGGGGGTGGGAGGGGGG
>JAOPUG010000384.1:23880888-23890936 GCA_027564375.1 Micropterix facetella | reverse complement strand
TAAAGGGCCGTCACAATAGATCACTGCTTGGTCGACGTGACACGTAAAAGCCCATAACACCCCAATAATAATAATACATTTCCTAGGATATCCACATTTTTTTGGTCACCTGGTGCTGCCCAAAAAACTTCTGAATCGTTCGTTCCGGTGGTAAATTTAAGATTTTTATTTGGGTTTTAAAATTTGTTTCAGTTTTCAGTTCTTGTTAACCTTCCGGTAGTCGCGCTGTTGTAAAAAGAACAGTGATGGATTTTTTGTTACACGTTACTACCCGATTAAGCGGGAAAACTAACTGTATGTAGTATGCACCCCCCCCCCCCTCTCTTCCCACTTCTCCACCGGAAGTTAGCCTCCGCTGTTCCACGGTTCAGTCCTCAGACACCATTCGGCTGAGATGAAACGTCTTTGTTGTACTTTTTACAACGTGCGCTCACTTGTGTTACTTTTTTGACAACAAGTAGTTTGATAAATATTTTTATTTTGTGTGAGTGTATTCCAATATGTCGACAAGGACTAAACTCATTTCAAACTCAGTCATATCCCACGTATCCTTCAAGAGCTTTCTGACGAAGAAGACGATGGTGGAAGACCTTAGATCGATAGTGACAATGATCTAACTGACGAAAACGTCGAAAAGGATAGTCATTTAGACGAAAGTGTACTGGAAGGGGAATATGATGATAATTTGGTGTTTAGTGACCAAGATTTTGTACTCAGAAAGGATACATAAACTGTTTGGTGTAAAACGGAAATAAAAGGGATGTTCAAACCAACTCAAAGAAATATTATAAAAAAGTTTCCTGGGCGAAAACCTAAAGCTCGAAAAGTCAAAAATGACGTTGACGCTTTTTTACAGTTTTTTTATAAAGATATGTTGGACACAATTTTGAAATATACCAATATGGACATAAATACGATTTCAGAGAAATATATTACTGACAGAGATTATTTACCCACTAAATTGAGTTAATGACTTTGTTTGGCATTTTATATTTCATAGGACTACGGAAAGGATATTGTGTTTCCCAAACATAGCAATAATCACGAAAGAAAAAATAAAAACAATTTAAACAACACATTCAATAAATTATTATATATTAAGTCAATAATATGTTAATTGTTAGGTGTTGTAAAAAGTACAACGCGTGCCTGTTTGTGTAACCGAGGCGGGCGCGCCATAGAAAGGTTAATCAATCAATCAAGATTATGCTAAGACGTTTATTGAAACTTTGCAAAGTAGACAACCGACCTGCCCTCACAGTGGGAGATTTTAAAGAATGTGGGGTTATAATTATGTTGAGATCTTAATGAACGTCTCATTGTTTAGTTATCTACGATAAAGGTAAATAGATTCTGTAACTTCGATAGTAATAGTTACAGAAAAATGACAAATAAAGTTATTATTATTTTAATCGTAAGAAATACAAACTAATCATACTATTACAAATAATGCAAATCACACGAAATAAGTGTCTTTTTAGACATACACTACACCTAATAAATAATACGCCAATATTTAAAAAGATATTCACTATCATCATCATCTTCAAATATTCACTATGTTAAAAGTACAGGATGTATGACTAGGGAGTATCAAAAAAATATAATTATTTTTAAACAAAGTAGCTTTATTAGCAATATATTGAAATTGCCTATTTATTTACATGTATCAATTTATCATAATTTTCAAATGGTTGCCTGAGTGGGCTTGATATAAATTAAATGACTATATCTGCTTTCATAACTAAGAACACAATACGCCGGCAAAACACGTTTTCTTGAAATTAGCGCAGAGACTTTTGTGATATACAAATTATTTTAGGATGACTTACGGTAATTTGGCATTGAATGAACCAATTTATTCAAAATTTCTTCCTCTCTTTCACAGGATAAATTTCGCTGTAAATTGATTTTGGTTGGGGTTCAGGAATTACTTTCGTGTTCAAAAATGTTACCTGCAGAAAGTTTAATTCTTGGTAGTCGATTTTGTAGCTGGTTTTATAAAACCAATCGAAATTGCGTGTCATAATTATTGTTGATACGATATCTTTCAATTATTGGTACTCTGGTCTCTATATTATGCAGCTGATTTATCTTCATATTTAGAGATGTATTTCACTTTCAATACGTTCGTATGTTTTTGCTACAGACTTTTACACACACAGTTGCAATTTTTTTTAAATCTAAAATCAAAATGTTGTTTCCACTAAATGGTAGTTATGGCATTTTCATACAGTTAAATATTTCATGTAGTTATTCTCACCTCCAAGTTGCAATCCCGTTTTTTTTTCACATTTCTATTCTTCGATTTGTTTCTTGCCTGCTACAGTAACGTCATTATTTTTACGTTTATTAAAGATACCTTGTTTTCTTCAATTGACCATGATTATTTTGCCCTTCTCCTTCAGTTACATTATATATATGGCTCACTTATGATCGTTAGCGGAAGCTATTGTCAGAGAAATCTTCATATTTTTGTATGAACTCAAATACGAATCCGAGGTTATAAAGCAATATGACGATTCAAAATATTTATGTATATTTGTATCATCAGAGTTTTTACTAAAGTTATCTTTATTTGCAAAAGAAACAGAATAGGTCTTCGTTGCTAAAAATCTGTAGGGTAAGGCTAGTGAATGGACGATTATTATAGCTGTATAGCGTACTAGATGAAATCGTGAAATTAATATGTACATTCTTCTTTTGATTAATACACTAAATGATTTTTTAAAATTTAATTATAAGGACGGTGAAATATTTCTGCTTACAGCTGGCCACATAGTTTATGGTTGTGAACTGATTTATTCCTGTTACCTTGTTTGCGTGTCAAATAATAATGTATATACTTAGCGATAATAGGGAATATTCTGTTTCATTGGGCAATTTTAGATTTAAAAAATATCCATAAGGCAATGTAAAGACACAGTTAAATATGTAAAGATATCATATAATAACCTAATATTTATGATTTATCACCTGCTGCGGGTGAACACGTCCACTCCGGAGCGTTTTAACGATATTTATCGTTTTATCACCCCGAGACGAAACGTAGAGACTTAGGACGTAGACATATCTACGTAACAAGCTCCACCACTGCCCGTAAGAGTCCAACTCCTTACCGCGAGGCACTGGGAATTTTCAAGCCCAGTGGGCCTCCTCGCGCCCTTACTCAGATGCGGATCAGAATATTCCGATCCCCCGTCTGGTAACAGGATCGAAGTCGCATGCGCGGTCCTCTACTTCTAAAGCGGTATTCCTAACTGGTATGTGGCGGATATGGGGCGGCCTTTAGTCGGCAAATCTCGCCCGAGATCGGGTGGCCCACACTATCACATCTATGGATAAGCATTAGAGGTACCTACTTACCCCCGCTTTCTTAAGAAGCATAGGTACACTTCTAAACTCCTTCAGATATCAGTCAGTGACGCCATGGCCAGTTGGCCCGCCCCGTGCGCCAGCTGTCCAGGTCAGCCCGAATTCCCGTCCACAGGTCCGCCGCACAGCGGGTTCACCGGGTTGGTCCCTCGTCGGGGAGGCTCCTAAATAGGAGTTGCTCCGCGAGCTGTTGTACCGGCCATTATAGCCCAAACTACACCCAACCATTATGACCCATATAATAACCTAATAGTATTATTAGATAGCTTGTAATTTTTCAGCTTATTGGTAGCATTGTCGAAGTCGCGCCGCGATTGCAAGAAATATTAAACGTCTCGCCAGTCCGTCCTTACCCGGCGCTATATCGTATTTGTATGAAATTCATAATTGCTAAATGATAGTACAATAAGAATGAATGTTACTGTTGTATAGGGCTGATTTGGTTCTTATACGATAATCTGTTACCAAACTAGAGGGACCTAACGGTTCCGTGCACCTTGGGCAAGATGGCAACATATTAGTCAAGTCAACTTTGGTGGACCCAACTCATAGTCAAATCCCATCTTAAATTGTGCGGATCTCGTTCGACTTAACGTAGGAAATCCGGTGTGCGTACTTGGGTGAAAATCTCGGACCGTCCCGGGCGGTTGACACTTGGTCCGTTCAATGACCATACTGTGCAATCGGAAAATACCCAGGGGAGTATGGAAGCGTAGCTTGCTATGACGGCGGAGTAGACGTTAGCCTAATTTCGTATATCCTTAGAAACGATCCGTTGGCTGCCCGTTCCTTTGTGAGCTTGACAGGCAAAGGGCTCCTTTATCAGAATTATTGTCAACATAAGGTAGAAGCAGCGCAGGCGACTTCATATCAGTGACCAGATGAAAGGATGGAGAAATCTATCCAAATCTGGTAGTAAAGGCGCGAGGATAGCCTACTTGGTTGAAGTTCCCATTACCTCGCGACAAGGAGTTACTCTTACGGGCTGATGGCGGAGTTGGGTACGTGAATTGTTATTGTCCACTAATCCTTGCGTTCGTTTCAGGGTGACAAGATGATAAATGTGGTTATAAAATCCCGGAGCGGCGGGTTCGCCCGTAGCATAGACACTTCTAAATTGTCATCAAATGAAATGCTGCAGAATGTAATGATGCTGTACTTCTAATAAGTAATTACAATATGTTTTACTATTTTCTATTAACAAAACGTATGAATACTGCATTTTTCCTTGCGGATTTAAAAAGTGACTATATTGTCTCTGCAAGAAAAGATGCAATCTTTATTAGCGCATGTTGCACTCTTCTTTTAAAAAATGGTAGAAAAGACTGATAGATATCTCAAAGTTACTGTACTCTTTAATAGAAAAAAACAATTTCCTATAAAAAAGTACATTAACGGAACAACTTTATATCAGTATGCTATTAGTTGTACATATTGAAATTTATGTAATAAAAAAAGGTTTTAATTTACTTATAGATATCAGACCCAGATAGAAAGATGTGCCCTTTTATACTGATGTTGACAATATGTATAACGCAATTTCACCAAAATCATGACTTACTTTACCTACTCTATATTATGAGGGCAGAAATTAAACAGCAACATTCGCCTTTTGTTTTTGGTAAATAAAATTATCAAAAAATTATAAATCAAAATTTTTGATCAATTTCCAAGTAAATTAATATGGCATTATCTCTAACTGGTAACGCCATAGTAACGTACTAAAGTAAAACGAAACAAGTGTAGACAAATATTAGAGCATAAATTTAAGGATAAATGCATACATTTCACCGATATGAGTTACGCGCTCGAAGTCCAAAGTTGAACTGCTCCCGTTTAAAATAAGATTTATGTGAATTACGAGTGGTGGAGACTGTTTACCCGGTTACAGGAAACCGACAATTTTTTGTCGCTTTTCGAAATTAGGATTGTTGTTATTATTATTATATTTACTCCAACATGGTGAATGGGGATAGAAGCCATCCATCCAGCTACCACCCTGGCAGTTATAGACGATAAAATTATACCATTTGTATACTTCTAATAAAATTACCGAAAAGGCTTAAAGTATGAACCCGAATGCAGAGGACCATTTAAGCCATATGTGAAAGATATCGCATTGTAAAGGACATGCCCTCTTGAGGTTATATAACAGGGGATTGTTTACAGAAGAGCGGTTGCGGATTTCAGGGGTTGCTTGTTTTCAGGCACGAAAATCCGAATATAATTAAAGCGGAGATTAACACCTGCTCACCGCACAAAAGCGAAGATTTGCGAACTGCTTTTTTCCACGGCTTTTTCATCCTTGCATGAATAAGATATAACGAGAGGGAGAGACTCGTTCGCCCTTTTCACATGGCCACATTCGTCGTGCAGAAGGGGTTTGGGGGATGAAGGGATGATAAAGGAAACTGGAGTGTATTAAATTTCCCATTTGGAACCGGGCGCTTCGCTGTCTGGGCGGCTAGTGGATAGAGGCTGAACGGCCCGGAAAAAAACATTATTTTTATGAAAGAGAAATATCTTAGGGTACGGCAGTATTGAAACGAAACATATGACGTTGAAAATTACACTTTCAGGAAAAATTTGCAATAAATGTTCAGGGCGAGGACCTGGTTAATAAAGAGGCATGAGATAAAATAACTATTTACGCCAAACGGTTCTAAGACAAATGAAGGGACTAGTGCTGGATTGTTGTACTCGATGTTTTCGAGGAACTGCAACTTTCTGCCACTAGATGAAAGCCTGAAATATATAAATGCCTGGACCTTGAAATGCGCTTGATCCAAATCATTATTTTTTATATTGTTGGCAATTTAATTTGAAACGCGAAATGAAAAATACAATAATCTGATGTAAAGAAGCTACCGCAATACACCGGTAGATTACTGTGACTGCAAAGAAATTATATTTATGAAGCGAACGACAATCAAAATAGTCATAATAATCAATAATCAAATAATGATTACATAGAAAGCAATACATAAATAATCAAAATAAAAAAACTTTGAATTGGAAATGATCAACCACAAAGTCGAAGTCGCAATAAATGCAATATTATTAAAATCATGCAGTCTAGAAAGGGCATGTCTGGGGGTTTTTCATTAATAATTTGAAATTTTTAAATTCAAACACTTTCATGGAGGCTAGAAAACATTTTGTTTGAGTTCCTTTTCTCCTGACAAGCTTTTCAGGAGTGAAGGTCAGATTTTCGTTAACCCCGGATCATCTTAAGTCATAGAAATTTAATACTATTTTGGTTATAACTCTTGTCAGAATACTTAGTGAAGAGAAAACTCTAAATTTTCTTCCTAAATTAAACTAATGTTATCGTGCATTCGAAAGGACCGAAATATGTCAATAGAGCAAAGAACATATTCCAAATTATCGTGACAATGCCTGGGTAATTAATTCGGAAGAATAAAAGGAAGAATAGAAGGTTAAAACGTGTTCGGTCGGCCTCTACTTGAGTTCCGCGCCCGCCGCACCGTGGGTCCGCGTGCGTGGGGGCGAAAAATAATCCCTAGCAACGATACATGAGGGTAACGTACGAGTGTACGCCGGAGCGAGAGATTGAGCTACGTCTTGCGCTAATACTGTCGCATGTGCTAGAATAATCAATGAATCATGAAAGATGAGGGGATGGATTTTTTGTAAGCAGAAGAAAGAATATAGCGACACGAAGGACATTTCAACGCGGATCGGCGTAATGTGATGTTCGAAAAAACGGGTCGTCTGTATAGGAGATGAAGCTGTGGTGTGTTACGTGAAACATCTTGATAGTTTCCATGTGCTAGGTCCGATGTTCTTCGATTGGACCTAGTGTAACATCGCTAGTGATATGCCGGCACTGTATCTACGTGCCTAGTGAAATAGTCAATAATAGTAAATAATCTTTCATTTATTCAAAATTTTCAATACAGTTGCACATGTCATAATCTTAAGCGTTTTGAAAATACAAATAATCAAAAATATAAACGAAACGAATAATCGAATAAAATAATCGAAGAAGTCAATAGTCCAAAACTAATGCTACAAATAATCAGTAAAATTATTAATAATAATAATTAAACGAAAACAATATTAAAATAAAAGGTAAATGTGTCGCTGTCAGTAAATACTAGCCAAGCGGCTAGGATAGAGATGTCTTTTTCTACAGGCATGTAGACAGATCGATAGACCACAGATAGTGATAAAGAATGGTGCGTGTATCGTTAAGTCAACAATTAGATATGGAAGTTCTTTTTACATCAACAAATAGTGATTTTAAATTTGTCTTTCATTCGATTCCCGTTTCCGGTTATTACACTAGCTTGGGAGAATATGTAGGGTATTGGCGAATACCGGTACGTAGCACATTGCACCTGCTCATATGTGGCATCCAGCGATGCTTGCATCAGATTAGCTACCCTATAGTGAAGGAAAAACTTTCAACAGTCGCATGGTGAAACGGAAAAACCTCAGACTAATCAAATTACACACTTTATTATGTATGCTATGCCTCGATTACGTCGGAAAATAAACGTATAGTCAATCTTTCGATTAGACATAAAACTATTCTAAACAATGGTAGGACAGTAATACCATTGCACTAGATTTACATTTATTATTACGTCGAAGCGCTATTATTAATACCATCACTGCAAGCTTAAGTATATTAGTCGTCAACTGGTGGTGTAGAAAGAAAGTTGTGTGACGACCCTTACTTCTTAGCCACATAATAATAATATTTTACCTGACAACGCGAAATTCTCAGAAAGCATAAATTATAATTTGGTCGTGAAACCGGATTATATCAATTAAATTTTATTGAAATAAATAAGCTGATAATGAAAGACGCATTCGAAAGACGAAAATATTAATTCTAAGTAAATTAATAATAGAAATAGCGCTTATGACCCTCAAAAATGTCCTTTATAAACCGGCCTGCGAGGCGAGTAAACTCACTTGTTAAATACTACTCACTACTTCATATCTACTTGAAATTGGTAAGTCACTCGAATTAAATTGTACCTATTAACAAATCACACATTTAATACGTGTCTCTCTCTCTCTCTCTGCCTTAATAATAATAGTCAATACGTGCCAATAAAATCAAATTTCTGTGATACTTAAAGACTAGTAATTGTAATCGTATTTTTACTCTAAATTCGCAATTTCACGACAATCTATTTTGGATATACCATAAAAAAATATATTTAAGTAATTATTATATATATAATTAAAGAGGAAGAAGAAGAACTAACAGTAAAATAGTCTAATATTCAAAGATATTTAAAGTGTCCTGTAGATCTGTCAACATATAAGAAGAATGTTTGGCATGTTTTTCTTTAAGCAATTTTTGAACGATGCTACCTCAAACTCCTTTATTGTGGGGGGTAGCTTGTTAAATATTTTGATGCTTTGGTATAGAAATAACCGTAGATATTTTGTCACTTTCGGCAATATTATATTGTCCTTATGACGGGTATTATGATTATGGCGACTAGAGTGAAACTCATAATTTTCAGCATTTCGCTTGGCATAAATTAAGCACTGATTTATGAGGCAAGTGTTATTATCCCGGATTTTGTAAAAAATGGTCTACAGTGTGTGTCTCTTTTAATCCATAAATGGTTCTCAGTGTTTATTTTTGAAAATCAAATAAGCGATGACATTCAGATTCATTTCGCCAGAGTAAAATTCCGTACGTCATCCTGGAGTGGAAGCATGCGTGATATACACTCGCAGAGGCCTGTTCACCAGCTAGAAATCTAACTGTTCTTATAGCATAGATCACCGAAGATAGCTTAACACATAGAATATTTATATGCGTATTCCAATTAAGGTTTTCATCAATGGTATCACTCCCAGAAAGTTTGTAATTTCTACTAAATATATACTATCTGATCCTATTATTTTATTAAGATTTATATTTGATCCTTTTTTGCTGAAAAATTTATGGCCACTGATTTTAAAGGATTCAACAAGAGCTAATTAGCTTCAAACCATTGGCTCGCTAACCATCACATGCTTTGGGACTGGGAGAAAGTATAACAGTACTACCCTGCATGTTACCCAGCCGGAATGTACTTTGGACAGTGCTTCCAATAAAGTGTGAGCATTGACAGTGTCACATGTATCCTGAGAATAGAAGGGTGAAAGGTGCTTTCCTATCTCATGGTACTTTTCCTTTTATTTTCTTTTGAGATTACCTTCCCCTTGAAGTGTTCAGGCCACAATGCATGGAGATGTATTGTGTCGTGAATTCGAACCATTTTTACTTCAAAGTTTTGTTTCACTCAACTGAAACTCAGTATTATTTCGATGATTTGTATCGGGAACTAAATTTAATCCCATTTTTTCAGCAAGCGTTCCATAGCTGAAAAGTTTCAAGGGTTGTATTTACCATAATAAACAATGTAACCAGGTAAGAAATATTTTACCCGGGTCAGAAGGAATTTTTATATAAACACTAGTCCAGGACTTGTGGTGTTTTAAATATACTTCTGGATCGTTACCTATTGGAAAGAATGGACTAATGGTGATGTAATGTATTCGGAGCCAAATTTAATTTTTTAACTTGATTTGGCCAAAAAGTGGTTAAGTGTGATTTAAAAAATACCTGATTTAATTATGTTGTGTCTAGATTACTAATGTGCCTTTTTGTAGAAATATACTGAAAATTAAAAAT
>JAOPUG010000384.1:23419665-23439249 GCA_027564375.1 Micropterix facetella | reverse complement strand
AAAATATAACACCCCCCCCCCATATTTTATTCTGAAAAGACGCAATCCTTTCATCGTAATGTTTTCATCCCTGAATTATTTTCTAATTTCAAAAAATAAAATTTATATAAGTAAATGAAATAAACCAGTACTGATGCGCCGAATAGTGAATGAACTGCATACCTGATATCCGGTTATATTGAATCGAATAGATCGATTAATTAATAAAAAAAACACAGAAAGAGAGCACGCGGTGAAGAAACCATTGAATGGGATGAGAAATGGCGAGAAGAATATATAACTGTGGATTTGAGCAACTTCACTTTATCCATACACCATAAATATATATGTCGCGGAAGAGGTCATGGCTGTGGATATTATTGGACGATGTTGAAAATGGTGTTTAGATCTCTCAACGTGTGCATTTGATCATATGTGTATGACTTCATTAAGGAATCTGCCATCAAATATATACGAAATGTGGATATGTGCTGTCCAGCTTGCACGTCCTCTCTGCCTTTTTTTCAATCTTCTCTCTCTCTCTCAAGGTGTCTTCCCAACGAAATGAAAGGAAGCTCTTATTGTGCCAATTCACAAGCAAAAACATCGTTGACAATTACAGGCCAGTCTCTATTCTCTCAGTTCTGAGCAAGCTGTTTGAAAAGGTCCGTCTATTCACAGCTATACTCTTACATCGCGCCAAGCATGCCAACACAACAACGCGAGCTCACAACGCTCGTGGTTTTCAATATGGCGGAATTCACCAATTTTACCTTGAATTTTATGGACAAACGGAAACAAGTGGACGCCATCTACACCGACTTCGTGAAGGCGTTTTATTTTTTAATTTTTTTTTTTAATTTTATATATTAGCCAGTTGGTAGGAATCCCTACTGTTGGTATTGTCAAAATTAATTTGATATTATTTGCCTTAAATGGCAAATTACTTTCTATAACGAATAATCAGTTATAGAAAAGTCAAATCATATAAAAATATTACAAGTATAAAATTACAACAATAAAAATGGCGCAATAGAAATAGTCAATATAAAGACATTAATATCTATCTGCGATTATCAAAACGTATGAATTTAGTCATTTAATAGTTAAAGAAGAAATGTAATAAAAATAATAATGTACTTAGGATTAGAAAAATCAATCGTGTCAAAGTCCTTAATAGAATAAATTGGATTCCTAATAAGAATATCCTGGACCTTTTTCTTAAATTGAACCTCTCCAAGATCCCTGACGCACAATGAAATCTTATTGTACGAAAGGTTGGACTGATCCAGGAAACTAATTCTAACCTTATTTAGTCGCACTTTGCATAATTCGCATTTGTAGAATAACGATTTCAGTCCTATTGCAGTTATAGGAACGAAATTTCATTTTTATTATTTATTTATTGCATGACACAAATTAAACAGTACAGTTTATATTGTCATATTGTTAGGTATATGAGACGATAGCAAAAACTGATTCTTGTAGAGCCACAGTTATTAATAAGTCGTCGAACTAGGCCTGAGCCTGTTCTAAGGCATACTATATTAATTATTATTCTGCTTTAATTAAGTTACTAATTATTAAAGAAGAATATATTTCAAAATAAAATCACTAAACAAGTCAATTTATGTAATATAAGTCTAATAATAATTGTTATCGTGTAAAATTAAAATATAAAACATGTTTACTTAAAAGTAACAATTAAAAAAAAATAGATTTAAAATTGAAGAATAAAGAGAAATATTAATATACAATATTCAACTTTCTATTAACGATTTTCCTACCTTCTGTAATTAGCTACCTAGAATTCAACTTTTTAAATTTGTTTTTTACGAGTTTTTTAATTTAAATAATTTTAAACGAGTTTTACTGCGTTTAATAGCATCAGGCAGGTAGTTGTACATTCTCGGGGCTATGAAGTTGAAATGTCTCTGGCCGAATGTCGTACAAGTTTTTGGCACTATCATGTCGTCATTCTTTGCAGCTCTGGTGACCATCACTCGCTGTCATTAATAAGGGGCATTTTAATTTTGCGTGTATCAAAGCTATCTTTATATACAGTAGTCTTGGGTCCAAAATATTGCTTTTTTTATATACCTTGTCTGTTGGATATCGATACGGTTTACGCTTGATAATTTTTAGTATACACTTCAAGTGACTGAAGAATAGTTGATGCACTACCTCCCCACCCGATTATTCCATAACAAAGAATGCTTCGGCGTAATGCATAATATGCATGTTTTAGTGTTCCCGGGTCTAAAATATTTCTCACTTTTTGGAATACTTAGGAATGTTTTCGCACATTGCTTGATAATATCTCAATCTCAATTATATGATCTAAACATAATTCAGAGTTTTTTAACTTCACGCGTAGGGGCCTCAACTAGAAAAACCAAACCATAAAGTGTAAGAAGCTTCAGATATTCATTTGCTTGCAGATAGTGATTTTTTACATTTATGGATATGTTCAGATCTCCTGTTAATATTAGGTTCTTTATGTAAGAGTTTATTTTTAGCAAATCATTAAAACTCGTTAAAATTTTGGTAATATTGTGGCCAGAAGGACTTCTGCAGATTGATACAGCACTGATTGTTTTGTCTATCAAAACCTGTAAGCAATTTGCCCCAAATATACAAATACTCACTTCATTGACGGTTATTTCTGTAATTTGTTCAATCGCATAGATGACAACTCTATCATTCTGTAGTTTATTCAATGAGTTCAATATAGAATGAACAATAGCCCGATATTCTAATTGGAACAAAATTCTTCCCAATCCACGCTTCCGTTAGAATTATATTGTCTTCTGACGTTAAGACAAATCATTCTCAGGGCTGATCCTCCTACTTTACTCTTCTGGAGGTATTGCCATTCTACGTCTCATGATCATATTTGAATTCTCATCAATAACATTGATTATATTATTATCTATTGCGGTCGTATAATACGTATATAGAATACATTTGACAAATGTATGAATAGCAGTGATCCAAGGTACCGACTGATATGCTGGTTTTATTGTACAAGTTGTAACTCAGAATAAAGTTAACATGGAAGAGTATTGTTTAGTCAAATTTTATGAATAATATATAATCCTTATTAATAAATCTAGAATAATAATGAAAATATTACTAATATTATTTATATAATTCTTAATCAGGTATTAGTCATACATTAAAAATAATCTAAATAGTGTAGGTGTAATAAATGTGTGAAAGCGATAACAACATTTCAAAAGCAAGGAAATTGAAAATAAAAAAAAAATTAAAAGAAATGCCAAGTAATAATAATTGTTATTAAAATGTTATATAAAGGTAGTTTTATTTTAATTATAAAAAAATGCGATCTTGAGTAATTAATTACAACGGGGTTTAAAGTTATCATCCTTAGGGATGAATATCCTGCTATTTGGTTACCCATACATCACGAGCAAATGCTTCAGCGCGGCCTAGCAGATATTTTGTTGTCCGAGTTAAATTCTCGTGCGGTAAATATTACCAGAAATACCTTAATCCTGTGTGTTCAGTTTTTTGATAAAAATAAATTTTAAATGTTTTTTGGTAACAATATAAACTTTTGCTTATACTTTAGTTTTCCATTTAGAATTTTTTTTTAGAGTGGAAAAGTTACAGAAATTTTGTACAACCTAAGTTGGTACACTACTGTCGATAACAACTTTAGACAGATGTTTCAACTCTTTCTACATCAATCACAAAGGCCAGTAACGTTGACTGTTGCAAATATCAGAATCATATCTATGGAAACATTTTTAGCGGTAGGTTTGCATTAGAATGATTCCTTTGAGTTAGTTTTAAGACACCTGTACCACCTATTATAAACATTTAATTGTATTTGCAGATTCTTCGAGGCGCTTACTCATACTTTATGTTCATACAGAATTTAAATGAGTGATGTTAACTTTCCCTACCTGCCCTCAAGTACGAAACTTCAGCTGAAAAAAGAGAGATAACCATAAAAAAACAAATAGTTTTTAAATATACTTGCGTGCGAGCAGACCGAGTTCTGTGTTCTGTAGTCACAAGTGTATGTTAAAATGTTTTTTTTATTTATAAGTTACTAGAGAGTACCCGGCGTGCATTGCAATGCCACCGTTAGGTATCAAGAATTTGTTTATGATTGCTTCCCGAGCGGTGGCTTTGTGGTGTGTTAGGTATTTAGTACTTGTTTATAACCGCTTTCGAGCGCCGTTCCTTGTAGCGCATTAGGTATTTAGTTGAGCGGCTTTCTTTGGTGGTGCGTTAGGTATCGAGTTATGTAGTCCGCGACAACACCCCCCATTTATTCAGTAGGCATTTAATTATTTTATTTTACTGTTGATATTTCGATATTTTTTTTATTCAATAAATAATTATATAGGCACAACCTACTGTATTTTTGGGTTATAAATTTTCGGATTACTTTGTATTGTGTTCTTTTTTAACGTCAATAGTGTATTTTTACAATACAAAGAGCATACCTTTTAAATAGCACAGTATCGCCATAAGTCACATTTCTGCACGACCCCGTGCCCTCAGATACACTGTGCAGATTAATTACAACACACATTAAGATTACGAGTTATTGAATACTATTCTATGTGTCTTTATGTGCAGAAACAGTTATATCAGTCTTTTCAACAGTTTAGGAAATTATTTAGGAACCATGAACTCCAGCAGATACAGCGGTGAAAAATTTATTTAATGCTATTAACGAGGCAATTGAGCATCATGTTTCACGCCAATCGTCTCGCAAATCAGCACACCTCTGTTGGTTCTCCCTCGTCTTGATCAACATCCTAAAGGAGGTCAAAATTCCACAGAAGGTGAAAACGACACGTAGACCCCTTGGATTACGATTCTTTGCGCTCTTGCGACACCTCGGTAAGGTTCTTCAGAAGCAATGTTATGTAAGCTTTATTTGACAAGCACAGTGTAATATCGAGAAGGACCTAAAACAATTCTGGTCATACATCAAGTCTGCGCGCAATGGGCGCAGCATACCTCAGTGTTTGAACTATGGCGACCAGATCGCCACTGATGGGTCAGAAATATGTGAATATTTCTCCCGATATTTTTAAACCATGTACTCGGAAAGTAGACGAGACTCAGCACAGACGAGTAAAAGCGAAGACATCACATCATCTGAACCTACCATCCAACCATCCACATCATCAACTGCAACGATATGCGATTGCCTGAACTCCAATAGGATGGGGTCCAATTGTTATCACTGAGGAGTTTGTTTTCAAGTGCATTCGAGTTCTGGATGCGAATAAAGGTGCTGGGAGTTACGTAGTCCCTCCCGTCTTCTTAAAAAAACTGCTCTCTTCAGCTGAAACGCCCTCTCTCCATGATTTTCCGGCTTTTGCTAACTCAAGGAGTTTCCCGAATAAGTGGAAAGAGGTGTTGCTGTAACAATTCTTTTTGTCTCGAGTAAACTGTTCAAAAAGGTGGTTTTCTCCCTCTATAACCTTATATTGCAACATTTCTACCCGCCGAGCAAAACAGACGGACGAAAACAAGTGGACGCTATCTATACAGACTTTGCTAAGATTTGATCGCGTTGATCACTCGATACTTCTTTCTAAATTAAGGAAGGAAGGAGTACACGGCAACCTGTTTAAGTGGATTGCCTCATATATCACAAACCTGCATCAATCTGTAGTGTGGTTTCAAGTCTAACATCGCGACAGTCCCTTCTGGAGTTCCGCAGGGCTCTCACTTAGGTCCTTTTGCTATTCACCGCCTACTTATGTATTTGATATTGGCTTATGTTTCACAAGAGCACATTATATATTATGAGAATGCTCTTAAAATGTATGCTCAACAGGAAAGCATGGCTGACTGTCTTCAGATTCTGACGGACATTGACTAACTCTTCGAGTATTGCGTGAAAAATAAACTCACTTTAAATGCTACCAAATGTAGTAGTATTACATTCAGTCGGAAAAGAAAAATCATCAATACCTCGTGAATGGCGAGTATATTCTCGAAGTGCGGTGCATTCGAGGTCTTGGTGTACAACTGGATCAGATGCTGACGTTTGAGCAACATATCTATATCATGGGAGTGAAGAACTATGATGATTGTCTATTGTTTCAAGACGACCTGAATCGTTTCACTAGTTTTTGCGAAAATCGTAAATTTTCTATAAATGTAGCTAAATACTATAAAATATCATTCTCACGAAACATCAATTTGATCCACTTTAAATATATAATTGGCAATTATGAAATCCTGGAAGTAGATAAAGTCCATGATCTGGGAGTCATCTTGAATCGCAAGCTTTTATTGGATAAACACATAGATTCAGTCGCCAACAGGGCTTACAGCACCCTTGGTTATGAGAGTATGTAGACCATTTAAAAATATACATTCTATGAGAAAATATATATTCTATGGTTTATGTAGCGTACGTAAGTAGCCTGTTTGAATTTGCTTCTAACATTTGGTCTGCGCAGTAGGTCACATACAAGCTAAGGATTGAGCGTATACAAAAACTGTTTATACGTCACCTAAATTTCCGCTCATTTTCGACCGGCTTGCTATACGCTGAAGGACTGCACCGCTATGGTTTAGAGACATTGGAGGAACGGCGAGTAGCATCAGATATATCGCCCTTATATACAATAGTTCATTCTGGGTTGGATAGTCCATATCTCCTGAATAGGGTAAGCCTTCGAGCGCCTTCCCGATCCATTAACATTTCATTTACGAAGGTACAACACCAATTATGGTGCCATTTCGTTATTGCCACGTACTATGCATGCATACAATGTAGGCTTTAACGATATTGACATATTTAACCACAACATTAGTCGATCATTTGTTAATAAGATACATAAGAAGCTGGAGATTAGTTCAATTGAGTTAGCATCCTGCATTAACACTCTCACTCACACACACACACACACACACACACACACACACACCCCTTGTTTTTGTTTTTGTTTTTGCTTTCCTTGCAGTAAATAACACATCTGTATTCCTTATTGATATATCGTAAATAATTTAAAACATCATTGGCTTTATTATCGTTATATTTTATGTTTATATTTTAATTGTTAAGATGTTAGTTTTTAATAAAATAAAATAAAATAAAATATTGTCAGTAAAGCGTTGAGGACTCTGGGTTTTGCGAGCAGAATATCTACACCATTCTCGAATAGAAGTAACCTGAAAACGCTTTACTTCAAATCCGCTTCGAAAACGCTTTACTTGGAATCCGCAATATGACTTATATAAAAAGGAACTTAAGAGAGCAGGGAGAACTATTTTCGCATGAGTTCACTGGAAGACCGCAGCATATCAGCGGCTGACATGATATTATTGCACAAAATATTACACAATCACATTGCCAGCCCTCATTTGATAGAGAAATTGTTAAACAGAGAAAATGGAATAAAACAATAAAATATAACATAAATACCTATATCCCATTCCTCTCCTTTCATATCCTATCCTCTATTTTTGGCTTGTACTTGTTGAATTTGCGTCTAAAAATAAAAATGTAATGTAAGACGATAGTAATTTAATATGATTTAATTCAACTTAATTATTATAATTTATCTTGTAAGGAAATACTGTAAAACACTACTGTAGGCAACAATTCATCGACCAGTGAAATATTGTACAATGATAGATTTATAGTAATGATAGAAACGCTGTATGTTTACCAAAGAAGAAATAAATAAATAAATGAATAAAATAAATAAAACAATCTGATAAGCCAAAAAAGTTCAACCTAAATGAAACAGACAGAAGATCAAAGTTAGAGGAAGAAACAACTCAAATTCTTCAGACAAAGACACCCAAGTATCGATTCATGATGAATCATCTGATTCAGAATCCTTGATTTTGTCAGAGATTATGGGCCGTGAGCATGATATGGAAAAAAACTGCTGACCCAGTGTGACGCGTTTGTCATTACAATTTTAGCGTAATCTGTGAAGAATGGCTACAGTGTAAAATTTACAGTCTATGGAACCATGCATCTTGTGGTCTAATGCAGTGGTTCCCAAATGGCCCCTTGTGTTTTCCCCCTGCCCCAGTTTTTTATTTATAATTTATTCATTCTTTTCATGTCAAACATGAAAATATTCAAACTACAAGGTACAATCATTTTTGTTATTTTCAATTTGGGGATCCGCCAAAAAAATTAAGATCAATTAGGGTTCCGTGACCACAAAAAATTGGAAACCGCTGGATTAGACAAATAAATACATGACCGAATTTGTTGTAAAAATCAACTTGCGGTGGCGGTGAAAGAGTACTTTGTTGGGAAGCGGATACTGGGATTAAACTAGATGGGTAGGGAGGAGGGGCATTTTTGAAGATTGTAGCTGTTAAATATCAATTTGTTGTCCTTTTTAAGGCATTTTTCTCTATTCGTGGTGGAGTTGACTCTCTTCATACTTATACCTGCAAGGTTGAGTTACTCTGTTGCTTCTGAATATTTGAATATTCCTCGGAGGCTTCTATCAAGTATCGCCTCGTTACTCCTACTACTTACTGTGCAGAACGAAATGCCGACATTGGGTTTTCTCTATCAACACTACTGGGTTTATATTTGTAGATAGAATGCCATTCCAATGACCGAGGCCTGGGGCACACAGCCCCTCCTCAGTCCGTAAATAGATAATCCTTTTTATGATTTGCGAGATGGAAGGACAAGACATGGCGAAATTGGAGTGATGGAGCCGCGGAGCGAAAGGGTTTGCTTCTTAAATTTCTTTGGTACTGTTTTTTTTTATGACAATGAGCAAAATTATTGAGATTGTTTTTTTTTCGAGTTATATAAGACATATTATAGACTTATGAAGATTTTTAAGTTATGTTAGACTGACTCATAATCGAAGATTTAGGAGCTGAACCCTGCTGCTAATTGTCACATGACCGCTTGATAGTTAAAAGAGGATCGCGCTTGAACATAATGTTGCACAGCCTAGCTAACAACGATACGAACCTGTCGAGCCTTCCGCATCTGATGCCAAATCTAGGGGGCAGTGGTGGAGGAGCGCCGTTTAAACTGTTTTTTCTTTCGGTCGCACATCTCCGCAGCTCTTTAATGTCCTCGTAGGTGTTGTCGTCGATTTTTTCTGCACACTTCTGCTTCTTCAGAACGGCAGGAATCTCCTCGGATATTTCCTCATAGATGCCCGAAGAAATGGATGCACCCGAATAGCGGCGATCGAAAACCCTAAAATAAAAGTGAATTATATTGCAATATATAAGACTTCAGACCCAAATACAAAAGGGCACATTGTAGAATGAATGGTTACTCTAAATATAATGTAAAAGAAATTTGAAAAAAGAATGTACTGGTATTTTAAGACAAAAAGACTAATCAAGACGATTAATCATAAGAAACTTCGCAACTTGCAGTTTTTTTTAGTAAATCCTATTATAGGGATTCAGTAAAACTCCCCATAAATCTCGTCTGTGCTCAAAATGCTGTACTGGAAAATAATGGTGTAATTTCGGTTTTTCGACAATAACTTCTCATGCGAAGAGAGCATAATAATATAATAATAATATAACAATAATATAATATTATAATAATAATATATTGTTTATCATTTAAAACATCATTTTAATATTGTTAAAGATGTTAACATGTTATTTATATGCTGTATGTTTTTAACAAAAATAAAGAAATAAATAACTATCCAAATAGGAATATAGTAAATACAAACGGAGTTGCTATGGAATCCACCGACCGGAGTCGGGTCTTAGTCTCCAGGAAAATAATTAACTCCTTCCTAGAAAAGTAAGTATAAACGGAGCTGCCATGGAATTCACCGACCAGAGTCATCGGGCCCATTTTAATACTATTGTTACACTTTTGGGGGGTGAGCGGTGGACTCTCGACTAACGACCTGCAGCCAAGCCATTTCGTTATTGCCGGATCCTTAGAATTGGACAGAATCGCAGTTTTGGTTATTCTGGAGTTGGCATAAAGCAGAGAGGGCAGTTTTACAGCTAGCCCAAAGTGGTGTTTGGACCTGAATAACGTGTACTTATTCGTATCTTTTACACATATATTTCGCTTTCATTTATTTTAAAACCAAGTGCTTTTAATTATTTATTTTTTGTTGGTTTTTTAGGTTTGTATTTTTATATATATAGAGGAATTTCATTGAATAAACGAGGGAATAGCCACTAAAGTCTTCGTTTTCCATAAAAGCTGCGAAAAGGAGGGTCGAGTAGCTGTTCATTTTGTATCTGTCTAGTGCTATGTTTATATTGAACATAAATTCTGAATTCGTCAGTCTCGAAATATCAGTCTATAAATGAATAATACGTTGTCACAATAATTTAAAAGTCCTGTTTTGTCATGTCTGAATTTAAATCTAAAATTATTTGGAACTATCATTTTTAATATTCGGTTTTGTAGGGATATGATGCAAGATATGAAAGATTAAAAGTGTCGCTGTATGTTGTAATCCTGTAAATGATTTAGCAACCCAAAAGATCTCAGTGTATAGTTTATTCATTTTAATATTTAATATTCAGGCGATCATGAAACTCGAAGAGAATTCTCACATATTGGTAGCGGCACATACTTCAGCTGGAAAAACAGTAGTTGCAGACTATGCCATCGCATTATCTAAAGCAAGATGCACTAGGTACGTGAAATTAATATTAAAATTCTGTATGTAGCGATGCTGGGGATGATGATAAAGCCTCCTCAATGAAGAGTGGCTTGCATTTGGAGAGACCTTCATCCAGCATTGGGAGCTAATCGCACAGTATATAAATGTAAACAGTAGCTCGGCTCGACAAAATGCCTACTGTTGAGACGTGTTACCCAGAAGACTAGGGTTGTCGCATACGTAATATTATTTATACTATATTTTGTCTACCATTTTTACTACATTTTCATCATTTTCATTGACATCAATATAACCTCCACATCCGAAAAAGGAATCTTTAGGGGAATAATTAGTAACTTTGATATCAAATAATACATATAATTGATAGAATGGTGTCTATTTATGTATTGTTTGACAGTAAAGTTACTAAATAAACACTTACACTTTTTTTTAAATAGATACAAAACATTATGGTTTCGGAGAATTATTAATTTGATTAAGGACATCACTCACTGTAATTCTAGAACAAATAATAAATGCTAAATTAGTAACAATTATCTTATAATATTGTGTCCATTATATTCATTCTTCATTCTTATTTATTATATTTAATAAATCACTTCGGGAAAGAATTTTTCTAGACAAATGGAAAACTGCCAACGTGATTCCGATCGACAAAAGCGGCGACTGCATCAATATCTGGAATTATAGGCCAATAAACATCTTACTTACATTTTCGAAAGAGTTCGAATCTCTCATGCGAGATCATCTGTACCAGCACACGAAATTAATACTAAGCGAACTAACTTGGCTTTTTGTACAATAAATCAGTCATTTCTAATCCCTTAGAATACACAGATTATAAAAGTATGTCATTTGATAAACGCACTCAGTTTGATGCCGAATACACTGATTTCAGTAAAGCCTTCGACCAAATCTATTACGCTATTGGAAAAATTGGGGAGCTTCGGTATCCATTGTAATTTGCTGAGATGGCTGTTATCATATATTTATAATGGAACACAACTAGTAAATTTAAATGGCTTCCAATCTGCACCGACTGCTACCACATCTGGGTTGCCGCAAAGCTCAAACCTAGTACCGCTACTCTTCCTTTACTCTGCAATGAACTGAAATGCTCACATCTTTTATATGTCGACAATCTAGAAATGTCTCCTCGGATTGTGACAAAAATCAAAACTACATGAATACCTTAAGCAGGTGGTGCACACGCAATGCCATGCAACTAAACGTAGACACATGTTAAAAAAAAACAAAGGTAACTTTTGTCATAATTATCAGTGATACTCCTCTACGTAAAATAAACCATATTCGGGATCTAGGTATTGTTTTCCATCAGAGATAGTCCTTCAAATCCATTTCAATTAAATCATCAAAAATGCTAATAACATGCTAGGGTATATCTAATATGGAATCCTCTGTACAAAGTACACAGCGACAGAATTGAACGAATCCAAAGGAAATTCACCCGCATGCCGTCGTACAAATGCTACCTCAAGAACACACTATCGGTATGGTTATGAAGATCGGTTGTCGCCTTTTGCTCTTGCAACTGATGCGAATACTTCGTGTTCAGTGCCCTTTCTGAGATACATCTTATATATGTTTTTAATTTATTCGGTAGACTTGTTGCTTTTTTATTTGTTTATTTTTATCAAATGTTTGTTAATAGATTTTTAAAACCTGAGATAGCACTTATCACTTCTTGTGGTATAGCTTGTCCCAAGAGCGGAGTTTCTCGTTAGTGTTCATTGTGTACATTGCATTAAAGTTGGCTACATCGTAATGAGCATTCAAAATTGTAAATGTTTCGATGAGGTCCCTTCTTTGTCTTCTTTGCTCAAGTTTATTAAGATCCAGTGCATCCAAGCGGCTTTAATATGACTTGTTTCTCGGGGATGGAACCATTTTGGTTGACATTTTTCTTGTTACTTTGCTTGTTTTGTTTTATTCAGTGATTAATTACTTCTTATAAATTATAAACATATGTATTGTAATTACATTATAGAATAGTAAGTTAGCTCAAACTATTTAAGGCATTATCCTATATCTGAAATTTATTCACCTACTATCTGTGCATATTACCTAAATCTATCCTATCATTACATATTACCTAAATAAATCAATTAAATTAAATAATATAGATACCTGATCAGTTTCAGAGTTTGAGATCACTAAAAATGCAAATTAATACTGAAAATGCACAGTGCCTCTATAAATATGGCAGTCCACTGTATTTCTTATCACAGCATTTAAACAATCTCAGAAAACACAAAGGTGAGCTGCACAAAGTGCATATACGAACGGAGCGAAGCGAATGACAAATGCTAACACAAAAATTATTATGAAGTTGTAAGCAGAGCGATAGAGAGGCCCACTACGCAGGCAGTAGTTATTTCTCCGTCACACCCATACGGTGCTCACTTCACTCCGTAGATGGAGATCGCCATAGAATGTCTCTGACGCACGAGCGGCTTTTTCCTCCCCATCTGTATACTTATGGCGTACAAACTCGTTTCTATCAGAATTATCCAAAATCATACACCTATTTGCGGGGCGATGCTGTTACTTTAGTTGTATGAATTGGTTCACACTTAATTGTGTTAAATCGTGCATTTCACGGCTTGTGCACAAGTGTTTGTAAACAGATATCGTACAAACTCATTTCTATCAGAATTCTTTTCCAATACCATATACCTATATGCGGAGTGATGCCGTTACTTTATTTGTCTGAGTGGGTTCGCACTTTGTTGTGTTAAATCATGCATTTAGCGGCGTGGACACAATCGTTTGCAAACAGATAAAGCCAAGCGCCAATCATGCGGCGGAATCGATGTGGTCTTCTATCTATATGTATAAATCAAGATGTACTACATATACCCGATATTATCATTATTTTATCAACAATATTAGTAAAGGAAGACAAACATATTTTATTATCATTCTGGTGAATGCAATTTGAATGGACAATTTTGGCGCCCTACACTAATGCCGCCCAGCTCAAACTGCTACATTAACCAGCCTTGCGGTGCCGAATCATTGATATATCTTAAAAATATGTGATGTAAATCTCTAAATTTGATGATTTTGCCAACTGATATACAATAGACTTTCCCTTACAGAACAATATATACGTCTCCGATCAAAGCGATATCAAATCAAAAATACAAAGACTTCAGGAATCTGTTCCCTGACGTCGGTCTGATCACCGGAGACTCGCAGATCAATCCAGATGCCAGTTGTTTAGTTATGACAACTGAAATTCTTCAGAGTATGCTGCGGAGGGGTTCAGACATTGTGCGTGATCTCGAGTATGTCATCTTCGACGAAGTGCATTATATCAATAATTCAGAGGTATGTACATACGTTATTTTATTCACAGTAATGGATCTTGGTCTCCCCAAGAAGATAATGAATTCCTATATAGAAAGAATTTATAAAACCACAGTTTCCGCATATCACGATTTATGACTTCTAAGGAGGAGTGAATGAGTGGTAAGATAAACGCTCGCATATGAGAAGATGGCCATCTAACATCTCACTTGTACCGGGTGCTGGTTAAAATTAGGCTTGAACCGCAGCACTTAATTGGACGTCACCGGATACTCTTTCGCCCCTTCTGGTCTGTGACCCTCTCGCTCCAGAGTGGCTTCACTCGACTCCGAAGAGCATTAACCCCGCAGCGACCTAGCGCAGATGCTCGATTGCGCTTGGGTTTGCTGCACATCAACAGTGGCGATTGGCAAAGCTAGGTTTTTAGCTGTTTCAGTGAAAACCTTATTTTGTTGCTCAAGATTCAATATAGTGTAAGTCAAAAAAGTCGATTTTGAGAGTTTGATGTCATTAAGTCACAAGAGACATTATAAGAGCCAGAAAATCGCAAGAGACGTTATATGAGCCAATAAAAGCACGATGTCTATGACCAATAAGATCACTTTATTTTCACTTAGTAACACTGCATAAATCACAATTTTAGCTTTATCCGGTCCCATCCGTAGCTCCTATCCTATCGAAGAGACGAATTACCGTGGAAGGCCTCAGTGAACTCTGCCTTCACTTGTATCCTACATGTGTAAGTAAGCAGTAGTCCATCTATCTGCAGTGCACTGGGGGAATTCCCTCGGTCGGGCCCTGGTCGAACATTACTTCCCGCACTTGTAAGGATCATTGAATCCGGCAAATGAACAGGGTAGTCTAGAAATGTATGTTTACCAAGAAAGCGAGGTAAATGCTGAGCTGGTGTCACCTATCCTGAGAAATAGCCTGTTGACCACCCAATCCCGATGATTAGTGCGGGCAAAGAGCCAGATAGGGTAAAATCCTTTCGAAAATGGGAGACAGGGAGGGAAGGAGCCGCTCCTCTGGCCTACCGATGCCCTCGTTATTGAGGACTCTGTTGGGCCATGGCAGAACTAGTTCATTAAATTGTCTTCTTCCTTCAAGTCTTTGTGACTTATTTCAATGCGAAAAACAACAAAATTGTTAAAACGTTCCTCTGCAGCCATTGCTACCTTTAAACTGCATCTCTTTGTTTATGAATTAGTAATAAAAATTCGATTGATCTGGAATATGTTTATTATTCTTTGAGGATGAAGAATGTAACTAATGGTCAATTATATCATGATTTATAATGACCTAAGTGGTTCTACGGTTAGAGGTTTTTAACAGCACTGTGGCTGTAAAATGTTGTCCGTCTGTCAAACCACCACATTTTATTTTTCCTCTGTCGGGTACATAATAGTTTATTAAGTTCTCACACAATGGGCTAAGTACGGATGTTCGTTCTGATGGTGCATCATTCGCTTCACACCTTTCGGGAACAGTCACTGCTGGCGCCGACTAAATCAAGTTTAGTGCACACAACCCCATTAGTGCCAGATATACGAAGGTGCAGTGAAATATTCACAGCCTGACGACAGTCTGATGCATGCTCTACGTTTGTGCGTTTCTCCAAAGACTTCCCGTGGACCGATCTTCACCAAATTTGGTGTGCAGTCTCTCTGGGTGACCCTAAGCACCACCAGGTAGCAGCAAATTCGATCCGAGTCCAGCAGGTCTTGCTGCAGATGCCTGGGGGAGAATCTGACCAATAGGTAGAGCAAGCATAGTGTATATGGGTATTTTTGGAATCGTGGTGACGAGAGAAACTTATTAGAATAGGTTTTAAGTCATTTTAAATAAGTCAGGTACTACCAATCACTGGACGGGCGACAGTTGCCAATTTATATCGCTAGTTTTCCTGTTATTATTTTAATGTTTCCAATTTGTAGTTTTCGTTTTAATTAGAGTGTTTGCAGAATTGTGTGGAGAATTATTGTTATGCATGACACATATTAATTTTTCATTTCTTCATTACAGCGAGGTCATGTTTGGGAGGAAGTGATTATAATGTTACCGCAACATGTGACCATCATTATGTTGAGCGCTACAGTTCCAAATGCCATTCAATTCGCTGATTGGGTTGGCCGTACCAAAAAGAAGAAGGTGTACGTCGTCTCAACCACAAAACGACCCACACCACTTTGCCACTATTTGTATACAGGTAAAATGGATATCGTGTTCGCTTTACATCGTTTTCTAAAATGGCAAATAAATGGAATTACTTCACCATGAACTTTTTATTAGGTCGGTAACCACAGATATTTAGGGCAGCCAACATTGCCACATAAAATATCACCATACACTTCATGCAACTGCTCATAAATATCAGTACAATTACACCCTTTTGCCTATCAAAAAAACAAATAATTGCATGCACTTCCAATTTGGACGCCACCTGCAACTGCTGAGACATGTTCAAGACTAATTAGCAAATTAGCAAGCAAACTAAAACTGCTTTTTCAAAGAGTTGCCAGAAGTGCAGTCTGCTGTGTTGCCACAAAGTG
Source organism: Micropterix facetella (assembly GCA_027564375.1). Lineage (NCBI taxonomy): Eukaryota > Metazoa > Arthropoda > Insecta > Lepidoptera > Micropterigidae > Micropterix > Micropterix facetella. Next base: position 23,422,766 of record JAOPUG010000384.1, on the reverse strand, counting down.
TCAACCAAATATTCTTTTACCGAGAGTTTTTATGAAGTAGTGCAACTCACTTTTTGAGTGTCCCACATACATAGGATGTATTATAAAGTAAAATAATGCCAGTTTTTCTGATTCAATTTCAATGCAAAATATCTACGATGTTAATAGATATTTTAAGGTTTTATCGTCCATAAAGCTTAGAAATCCTCACAATGCACATATACATTTAGAAAGCTAATTTCAAAAATGTTAATTTTGGATTCATATTGTGGATATGCCTAAAATGAGCTCCTCTGTTGCAAGTCCTAGGCTCTCCAAGGAGTGCAAGGTTACGTTGGCCCCGGCCGTCAGATCTGACTGAAATAAAAAGAAAAGTATTATTTGTTACACTTCAATCCAAATATTTTCTTTAATGAATTGGCAACACTGGTCTGTGGTTTACTCTTTGCGGGGGGTGGCAGTGACTGGGCCCGATCGCGTTTCTTCTTGGACTAATATTGGAAATTACGTTATAGCATTACAAAGCAATATGTTAGAGCGGAATATGAAATGAACAATTGTCAATTTTCCTGCACCAAAACGACCTGCTGAACTTATAGCCATCCGAACGAATTTGAACATATTTGGTGATTCATCAAATTTAGCTGTTTTTTTTTCCGTGGATAGTTTTAATGCGGAAAAGTGACAACCATTCATTTCACATTACACTCTAACGTATTGCCCTGTCCCGTTGAGATGATTTAATTTCCGATTTTAGTTCACGAAGAAACACAATCGAGCCACTATTTTACCATAAGCGAAAGACGGTGTCATACAATTTAAAAAGAAGTGACCGATAGAGTGAGCGCTAGCGGCCGTCTTGCGAGGAACCATGAGTGATCTATTCGCAAACTAGATGGGGTATTTTTGGAGTCATAGTAAATAGCTCTGCTGAATATAATGACCTGTGAGTCAAAAAAGTCGGTGGCGGAGTAGACCCTGCTCATCCAGATCTGCTCTGCTAATGGAATCGACGCTGGAATGGACTCTAACTGAGATCAAGAATAGCCCATCTCTAGTTCTAATGTACCGAGTATGCATATTTAAATCAGCATGTGTGCATCATTGATTTTACTTCTCCAGTACTTAAAGAGAGTGCTTACAATTCCACCTCTGAGATTATTTCAGTGATTCAATCCTTACAGTACCATACGAATTAATTGGAACATGTGTCCTCCTTTTGCATTGAACACCTTTCACTCTTGTAGGCATAGAATTGACCATGTTTTGACATTTTTCTTTTAGTTCATCATCGTGAAACCAGACTCGAATTACTGCCAAGATCATTTTTGTTTTCATTGTACAATCCATCTTGGAGAGCCGTTTTTTGTAAATAGTCCAGAGGTTTTCGATCGGGTTGAGGTCAGGGAAGTTTCCGGCTATTCCAGCACAGTAATTTCGTTCTGTGTGAAAAACTATTTGACTTTTTCTTGATGAATGGCATGGGTCGAGATCATGTTGAAAAATGCCCTCATTGTTGGTATTGATCTTGCGGAGCTCCCGTATCATATGGTTTAATAAGATGTCAATATATTGGTCTGATTTCATCATCCCAGTAACTGGCATGAGTGATCCAGTGCCCATGATAGGAGAAGCAACCTCAAAACGTCTTCTTCATAGGGTGCTTTACTCTCTGTTCCAAGCGAGCAGGAGAAATAGGACCGCTAGCTGCTCGCTGCACAAACTACATGCTGTCCCTGCACAACAAAATGTGTTTCATCGGGGAAGAGAACTTTACGATGGTCTTCAGTTGTCCAGTGCTGGTATTTCTCGGCCCAAGCTAAGCTCTTCTTCATCATGACAGTAATCAGAAGCTGCTTCTTAATTGGCTTCCTTGCCATTCTAACAGATTTAAGAAGCCGTGCTCGCAAGGTACTCACATCAATATTGATTCCAGATTGATGTAGTTCCTTGTTTGTCAACTGCACTCAGATGTGGATCTATTTTGCTCTTACGAATCAGAAGTTTATCATCTTTGACAGTAGTTTTCCTCTTCCGACCACATTTTCCCTTTCGTTTCATATCCACCATTCCCGTCGTTTGTTTCTGCTTGACAATCCTGCCGACGAATGCTAGGTCATCTCCAAAATTTTCCGCTATCTGCCGAGACGTCATGTAACAGTGTTCAGTAAGTTTGATTATTCATTCCCGCTTTCTTTGAGTTATATCCATGTCACAAAAATTGCTCAGTCAAACAAAATAAAACGATCTTGAAGAAATTACAATAGATTTCCAATAGAAACCATACGAACATAACCTATAATACAACCATTTGACACTACATGTGGTCTAATAACTGACATTAAAAAAACATTGCCAGTAAAAAAATATCTCAGATAATTGCCAGAAACAAAAAAAAAGTTAAAATGTGTTGCTTGTTCCAATTAATTTACACGGCACTATGTATTTGTTGATTATTTTTTTGTGTTGGTTTTTGTTTTCTAGGTAGTGGAGCTTCAACGAAATCTCAAAAATTTCTCATATTGGATGAAAATAATAAATTCATAGAAGAAGGCTATAAGGAAGCGTATGAAGTAATGAAGAAAAAGTCATCGTGGAAGAGAAACTATGGGCCAAAGAGTAAGACTTTTTATTTAAAATAATAATAAAAAATTATAGGACGAGTTTGTCCGTCCGTTCACACCTAAATCTCCGAAACCATAAGTCCTAGAGAAACATGGTTAACGGCAAAAGACTCCGTATAGGCTGAAACAGGATCATTGCTTTATATTGTATTTTATTTGTGTACTAAATATATTTCATTAATTTATTAATTTTTCCACTGCTTTCATTAAGGGTCGCCATTTTTTAACAATATTTGAAATGTCAAACGAGCTATATGCACAGTGCAAAAATGCTTCTGTATGTAAAGTAAATTGTTAAGAGTGGGCAACAGCCCCGGAAAAACATGTGTTGTAAAATAAATAAGTAAATACAAACGGAGCTACCACAGAATTCACCGACCGGAGTCGACCCGTCATAATCTATTGTTACACTTCGGGGGGGGGGGGGGGGAGCGGTGGCCTACGGACTGTGGTAGGTTTTGGACAGCTGTCTTGCCACATTTGAGCATGCACCTTACC
>JAOPUG010000384.1:23337081-23348922 GCA_027564375.1 Micropterix facetella | reverse complement strand
AGCGGTTATAAATTAAAAACTCCGGCATAAAAGTCAGACATAAAAAAATGTTGTTGCCGCTGAAAATTGAGAGCATTTCGATGCCAAAGATTTTTAGGGAAGTTATGTGTGCGATTTTCTTTAGAAAAACCAGACTATTTTTCCAAAATCTGTTTGGTCATAAATCTTTTTAGTTTTTTCTACTACAGTATTTTTTTCAGCTGAAATATTAATTTTGTCGCATCGCACTAGACGTTCAAACATGGTAGTATTTGTTGATTTTGTGATTAGTCCGCGCCGATTTATCCACGACAACCGGTATATACGCATTTCATTTATATTTTTATACGAGTATAATCTATTAACTGACTTCCCTTAAATGATTTTAGTCCCTTAAAAATTATTAAAACTATATTTCTTATATTTAGATGTAATATAGTTAGGTAAAAAAATATTTTTGAAACACATGTGAAGGAATTTAATAGGTAATCTCGATGGCATACCTTCCTAAAGACTATAAAGATAGGTTTTACAAACAAACACTGCAATAGTTCTAATTTTTTCATTATAGAGAAAACAATTACTTTAAAATCAAATAACATTAAATTAAAAAAAATATTTTATTTTAATAACAAAATATAATTTCATTAAATGATATGAAGTTAAAACAGTTTATTGAAGCACTTGAAGCATTATTAGTTCGCCCGAGCCCTGCTTCAATAGAGTAATCTTTATAGTAGTATAGTATAATCATATTTATTTGAAAAAGGCAATAAAAAAATTACATGCATAAATTATCTATATAGTAGTATAATCATATTTATTTGAAGAAGGCAGTAATAAAAAAAAACAAATGTAGTAAAATTACAATGTTTTATTTTTCACTTATACTAAAAGTATCAAGAATATTATTTGGGAATGTGGCAGTCAATATTAATATTTTTTAGCATTACGACGGCTTAGTTTTATATTTTCGCCAATATTATGGTTCCTTCCTTTATTCCTTTATTTCAGACGTGGTAGGCCTTCCACTCTGTATTTTCGACGAAGATTTGGTAATGCCTATATCTTTACGACTAGAAACATACGTGTGTTGAACTTTGATTCGTTATACATAGTATGCGTATCATCTTTCACATAGATATGCCTATTAGGGTATATTACAGAGCGAGTGTAAGCTGCATTGCAGTCGTTTACGTTAAAACAATGTTGAAGCTGATCACATTGCAGACAGTTTTCAAATGTCTGTGGTGTGATCGAGTTCGCAATACTTTATTTATACGGACGCGGCTGCGTTACAATACACCTTCTGTTTGTTGCATCCGCTTGCGAATTTACGCGGCCCAGTAGCATAGTAGTTCGGTCGCTTGATCTTACATTGTAAGGTTCCGGGTTCGATTCCTGGCGGGGTCACCATTTTCCATTGGAATACAATTTGTTGATCGAATGCAATAGCAAGGCACACACACATACATATTAAATACTTCATAGTAGGGTTGGTTGTAAGAGTCGTAAGACAACAAACCATTGTGAAATTTTACAATAAAGAGTAGAAACAAACAAATAAACTACTGCGAACAAGCCCAAAAGCGTTTCGACCAGTGTATTTATTTGTGAAAGTAAGTAAAGAGACGCGTGCACAATCTGCCTTTTGTTTGTCACACTAATAATTGCTTTTATGCATCGTTTCTCCAAAATTCAGCTACAATTATTTTCTAGTTCCTTCTCGAAAGCTTGTATGAAACGAACCACTGTGCGCCGTGCCGCAAGGAAGGCTGCCTTCGCAGTGCCATAGTCAAAAGTCAATTTGTTTGTCACAGAAAAATGAGAATGTATTGTTTGCCTGTGGCTGCGCGGGCGGTAGCCACACTTATCCAGCGACCGGGTCACCGCTGACGCTGACCCAACAGTCACGACATCCGTTTCATTTGACTTTATTAGGGACACGCTTCCTCGTATGGGCGAAAGTAATCGTTATACTGTGGAAAGTGACCTTTTGTAATTTGAAAAAAATGCCGTGAGAGTTTGTACTGTCGGCACCTCAGCCCCCGCAGCAATCAGCTCAGGCGACAATATGACCTACGCGCTAGTAAAAAACACCATACCTCTCAGTCTCAGAGATAAATCATGTTTCAAAACTCCAAAATGCATTTGTAGCAGCGGAGCTACATCCTCGGCGTTTACGCAAATACACCGAATATTTACAGACAAACATCACAGGAATCAGCGCCTGGCTACAGATACAGAGAGAATAGTAAGCGCACTCTCGGGTGAAAAAGCGCGGCGGGGATAGGGTGCGAGGGAAGTGAACAGAGGGGTACGTGACGACAAACGCCTGTGTTTGCCGTTATGGAAAGTGAACATGCCTGCGCTGTGTTTCTGTTTCTGGGGGTGTGGCGGCCCTGTCATGAACGCTTGATACTTCTCATTCTGCGTATTTCGTACAAAGGCACGGATGACGCCTGTGTACAATTGTATATATACGCCTGTGTGTACAATTGTCTAGTAATCATATTACGATTTGTGGTAGCCCTTACGACTTGTGACGTCGCTCGCTTCGATTTCAATTTTGTTCTAAGAGAAGCTACTGTCTGTATACTGTGACCTGGCGCAACGCGTTGACGAGAGAATGGGGTAGTATTTACAGTATTGTGCAAATTAACGGAATCGCTGTGCCCTTGTCAGTTATCTGCATATGGCAACAATGTGACATCGCTTGAGAGCTGTTAAAAAATAAAAATATAGCATATGATACTGCGCGTGTTGTTAGAAATTATTTTAACATTTTAGTATACTTTTGCTTTTTCAAAGCTGTGTGCTAGTGATTAGTGAGTTTAGGTAGTGGAACTTGCATGATAGATATCACGCCTAGGGAGCGCAAAAGATTGTCACTTTGAGTGAACACACGTCTTTGTCACAAAGAGATATTGCTATGGAGTGTGGAGTGAGTCAGGGGCATTTCGCAAGATACTGAAGCCTAAAAGGGACGCTGGATCAGCTGAGGCGAAGAGATTGGACAACTGTGGAAGAAAAAGCAAAGTCACACCAAGGGATGACACTTTTTTGCTTCGCAATAGCAAGTTGAACCCAAGAAAAACAAGTCACTAGCTGCAGCAAAACTTAGCAGCATGTGGTGTAGCAATTCATGACTCCACTGTCCGTAGAAAACTTTGAGAAACTGGTGGGAATTCGACCACAAAAGCTGCGTCTAACCGATCGCATGAAGAAGCAGAGGCTGCTCCTGGCCAAAAAACACACCAGCTGGACTACAAAAGATAGAAATAGGTCTTATTTAGAGGTGAGTCTCACTTCATAATTCAGGGACAGCGGTCTAAATTTGTCAGGAGATCTCAAAATGAAACACTGACTGCAGTACATATTGACTAAACTGTGAAATATCCAGTTAAAAAAATGTTCTGGGGATAATTTTTCATACACGGGGGTCGTATCTTAAGTACCAATCGAAGGTATGATGAACAGTCAAAAATACAAATTGTTGTTGGAACAATATTTGAACAAAGAACTTTAAATTTGCCAACCGTAACTAAAAGTAATTCTTTAACAAGATTTTGCTCCCTGCCAAAAGTCAAAGGAAATATTGAAATATTTCCAGGTAAGGGGATAAATGTACTAGGCTTGCCCAGAAATTCACCAGATCTAAACCTAAACCCTATAGCGCAGTGTTTCCCAAACTATTTTGCCATGGCCCGGTTATTTTTATGTTTCTTCTTCGTGACCTAGGGCCTGTTCTGTCGTAGGTAATACTAATCACCACAGAAATACACACACTCTTTTAGGTCAAACTGAGAGAGCGGGTGATGGAGAGGAATGATTAATAACGGCGAACTCGTCCACCCCGGAGCGTTTTAACAAAATGTATCGCTTTATCACCCCGAGGTAAATCGCATAGACTTGGGGACGTAGACAAATCTACGTACCAAGCTCCACCACTGCCCGGTTAGAGTCCAACGCCTTACGGCGAGGCACAGGGAAAGGCCACCCTGTGGGCAGCTTCACCCCCTTACTCCCAGATATAGTCAGATTCCTCCGACCACCCGTCTGGTTGCAGGTTTGAGATCGCTTGCGCGGCCTCTACCTCTGAGAGCGGCATTCCTGACTGGAATATAGCGGATACGGAGCGGCCATTACTCGGCAACTCTCACCCGAGATCGGGTGACCCACACTATCATTTCTAAGGATGAGCTTCTTCTTTGAGTGCCATCTCCTATCGGAGGTCGGCTATCATCATGGCCACTTGGGCCCGGGATGTTGCGGCTCGGAAAAGTTCAATAGTAGTCATTTTATACCACTCATTTAAGGTTAAGCAGCTAGAGGTATTTACTTACCCCCGCTTTCTTAAGAAGCATACACTTCTAAGCTCCTCCAAGTATTCGTCAGTGACAACACGGCTAGTTTGCCCGCCCCATGCGGCAGCTGTACAGATCAACCCGAGTTTCCGTCCCCAGATTCGCTGCACAGCGGGTTCACCGGGTTGGTCCCTCTTCGGGGAGGCACCTGGATAGGAGTTGCTCCGCTAGCTCGGCTGATTAAAAAAAACAACGGCAGCCATCCAAGCCCAGACTACACAACCATTATGATCCAATAGGATAGAGAGGAACGGTGAGGGCGGGCCGCGGGCGAGTAAGATAAAAACCGCGTGAAGATTCATCACTCGTCTTACCGGATACCTACTGCAGGTCACTCGTCATACCCAAAAAAAACGGGTAAATGGGCCCGGCTCACATGAACCACCGCTAAAGGGCAATTTCCCAGCGGTAGACGTCACGGGCCTTAGACAAGGCCCTTTGACTGAATCACGACGATCTCTCGTCAGTACAGCGGTGTTTGCACTGACGAAAACACACATCTCTCTCGCCGCCTGAACGACGTGCCCCGCCACTTGATCATTTACTAGTATGATTGGTTTAAACAACAAGGAGACATGTTGCGACCGGGTATTTTATTTTCGTGGCCAGGTGCCTGGTCGCGAACCACCATTTGGGAAACGCTGCTATAGAGAACTTATGGGGCATGTGCAAGGCTAGACTATGCTAAATGGACTGTACTACAAAAACAAAGATGATAGAAGCGCTCATTATGATTTGGTACCGAGATGAGAGGATCGCTGAAAACTGCCAGAAACTAGTCGAGTCAATGCCGAAACGAATAAAAGCAGTTATTAATTAGAGACAAAAGACGACACATGTTTTACTAATTAATTTAATGTTAATTGTATATTTCACCAAACTATAAATTTACAAGCCATAAACGGCAATACAATAAAAATGCCTGTGATTCCATTAATTTGCACGATACTGTACATGTGTGGTTTCGGCATTTAGAAGTAAAATTAAAGCCTTAAAAGACCAAAACTCTTAAATCCGTCATCTGATTTCACATTCAGTGTATGTATGACAAGACTTTAGGCCCGGATACAAAGTGTTAAAAGGTTATCTGTAGTGTTAAAACTGAAGGGAGACTCGTCTTAGTCTTAAATGGTAAATTATGCGCATACTTATCAAAGTATGCACATAAAATAGGAAAAAAAACGAATAGCTCATAAAATAATACCTACTTATAATAATACAAAGACATATTAAAATAAATATTATAAAATCTGTTGACAATCTAATTAGGCTACTTGTATCAAAAGTCTAATAGAATATTGTAAATTATGGAATAAATATTTATGATTTGATTCGGTTTGACTATAAATATCAAATACATTTTCTATTAATTTTTAATTTTAACAAAATCATTTTAATATTAAACAACATTTGTGTAGGTGCGGATTTTAAACAGATAGCTATTTATTATATTATCTTTTTTGTTGTAGAAATGCCATTAGAAAATTTTCTGTTTTTAATTATTAACAATTTAACTAATATTTTTTTAATTGATGATGTAAGATCTGATGATATATTTGTCTAGTAAATTCACAAACCTTGAGGCAAAATGTATAAAGTGATCTTGACCAAAAAGAAAGGTTTTTATCCTGGCACAACATATTTAAATAGTGTTTAGTTTATTCATGATTGAGCCCTTGTGTCTGACCTTTTCACGTATTTTAAACTCTTTACTAACGGTTACATACATTCTGAAATTTCTTATCCAGCTCTATATTCATCCAAGAATTATATAATTAACATAAGTATAGGTATATGAAGAATAACCAATTCTCACTTAAATATTAGTTTATTCAATATTTATTCAGAAATACATGGATTTGGAGCAATACATTGTAGTGATTACATTTTTAGAAATTTTTGGTTTAGAGGTTTACTGATCCAGGGAGAAATATAACGAAAATAAATACAGAGACTACCATCTATAATTAATGGAAGTGTAACGTTTGTATTAATTACTTGGATAATCCATACCACATCGTATTCAGCATGTTCTTAAAATTTCAAAGTGGAAAATTAAAATCTTAAAATTTCAGTGTTCGATTTAGGGAATTTCAGAACATTTTTTTGCAGACTATTTAACACATTATACAAGAAATAAAATATAATTAGAAAATCTCCATATTTTGTTTTTTTTTTATTTACTTGCCAGTTCAGACCAAATAAATAGATGGATAAGGTTAAAAGTGTATTCTCATATAAACTCTGATAGTTAATTAGCGTGTTTCTATGAATATATTTTATAAGTTCAAAGAACGTATATTTGGTTCCATTATCCCCTATGCGGATTTACCGCTTGCAAACTGGTTCGTGGAATTTTGTGCAGACGATAATATATTGAAATGAGAGAAGAAAAACAAGTTATCGTGATTGCGGGAGCATCCAGCGCGTATCCCGAAATAAACACTAAACACAAACGTACTTTGTCCGCCGAGTTGAACGGGAGAGTTTCGTGTTTGTGATTTTGGATTTCTAAAAATGAATTATAAAAAGTTACTCTGCAAGTGGCCGCTGAGGAAAGCCGCTATTTTGGTGGCTTCTTTGTATCTGGTAAGTGATATCTTATTTTATGTTAGACTCCGACTGATGGATAATTTAAGGATTTAAAAAAAATATCTTTCATTTCAAAACAACTTGGAAATGTTTTTAATGTTGGATTGAATCGTTTTCAACGCAAAATTTTGAGAACCTTCTTTGATAATTTTTATTCAAAGAGCAGTAAGTATTGCCATACTTAAGTAATTAGAAATGACTGGGTTAAGATTTGTTTAAGGTAAATATTATTTAAGGTTTTATGGAGAATATCATGTTATAAAATATATAAACGTGGAATTAAAGTAGCGTTGACGATTGATATCTGTTTTTTTTAATAATATCAATATATAAGCGACACAATATCAAATGCATTTATGCTTTTTTATTCTATGGTCTATTTATAATTTTGCATCACAGATTTTAATACAATATTCCAGAAAGTACCCGAACACTACTCTCTGTAAATTTGACTTATTTTTTTTTTTCAGATCAGTTTAAGTTCAGAGTTCAAATTTAGCAGACAAATCAATAAACGCAAACATTCAATTCAAAAAATGCCCGCAGTAGTTCCCAGCTATGCTTGCCCCGTGTAAGATTGGCTGAAGTGCTTTACCTGAGCATGATGTTATACATAGTTACAATGTAACTATGTATAACTTTTAAAGACAACAACATTATTTGATTTGATTTCTTTTGATTTAAAGTTTTGATTCTCTTCAGTGCCGAGAATGACCTCTCCACAGTTGCCGTTGTGACCGGGAGGGTGGCTAAAACTGTTAATATTTTTATCGTGAAGCATATCACAATCAATAGAGAAATGTCGTTCAATCAGAAAGATAAGTTAAGTTTTTAAAAAATCATATTTATTATATGAAACACTATATAATTACTACTAATCAGGATAATAAATCGTGGACATGTTAGGATTTTTAGAAATGATATTGTGGATTTTTGATTTTTTCAGAATTTCGGGTGGGGGGGTACGGGCCCTATCGCTAGCTATGGCACTGGTAAAACTGTATAGGTGACAGGGGTCAACATATGTATTTTTCATACACAATTTTTGGTTTTAAATTACCTATTTAGATCTAGAACAGCTGTCATAAGGAAATTCCTAATATTAGGTTGGAATTGTACGCGCCGGTAAATTGGAATTATACGCACCGGTAAATTATATAGCGAGGAGATCGCATTTATTGTTTAATGTACCGCACCATTATACAAATATTGTTGTACACAGGCCAGTGAGAAGGGTTATAGCCCTTTTTAATTCATTACCCGCCATTATATACATTTTTTTTATATCCCTTTAAAAAGCAACTTCCCGCTATTTCGTTTTTATCATAAATAGGTAATTTGTTTCGCTTGGTTTTATTTTGTTTTTTTTAATTAGATTATTTACGTAAGTTATTTTTTAAGTCAATTATTATGTACTTGTATACTCTGTATGTAATATTCAAGGGCGAATGGGATTCGTCAGTAAAGCTTTTGAATAACATTTGAGATAAATAACCTAATTATAAACAACTTCTTTCGGGGTTCTTTATTGTTCTTTATTGTGTTTATCCAGTTATTGTTATTTTTTTGTATAATTATCTAAGGACTCACCTTATTGCTAGCAATGTTGACACTTGAGACTCCCATTGTTTATCAATTATTATTCATAACATAATATAGTAGATGACCTATATAACTCTTCTTGAGATTAGGCCTCATGGAACATAGATGTACAGTCCATTTGAGTCTAACATAATGTTGGTAATACAGTAAAACCTCGTGTATTCGGACTAACTGGGACCAAAGGCAATCCGGAAAATCCGGATTATTCCCGGTAATGAGAAAAACAATTCCTTAAATAAGCAAACTTACTGTTTATTACGATAAAAAACTATGTTTTGTAACAAATTAGCACTGTTAAAAAACATTTAAAAAATCTAAAAATATGTAACTAACAAAGAATTGGTCCATTATCTTCTATTTCCAATACGTGTGGCGTTTGAATGAAAACTGAAAATCTGAAAATCATCTACAAATCTTATCCTTAGATCCGGATCAAAGAGGGCCGGATAAGCGAGGTTTTAGTGTACTAATTATTCCTCGATCAATTCAATTCAGTCAGTTACATAGATAGGTATTATATCACGTTTTATATAATTTTAATAATTTTCCGAAAGTATTATAATTGTTATCTATAAATGAATGGCTAACCGCAAAAAGGGAATATATGCCTTAAAAAAACAGGAAACAAAAAATAGTGTACCCATTGAAAGATATTCTTAAGTAACTCGCTCAGTAAAATTCCTACGAGTAGATATTACAGTGTTATTTTACTTATCTTAGCCCAAATTTGAATATTTCTTATAGCAATTTAGTTTGTCCATTGTTGAGGGCGAGCCCGCATCTCAAGATGTTATAATGACTGTTGCCTTCTTGTAATCTTGAAATGAGTCGCTACGACTTTTGGCGAAATCAAGTTTCTGCTCCATTTCCACCATGAGCACGGCAAAGCCAACCTCACACCACAAGACACTCGTGGAATGGAGACTCAGTAGACTCCCGCGATCTGCCTAACTGATTTGCACGGATTTTCCCGCCCTCTAGTCTGGTTACATTCAGACAAGTTGCCAAGAGCATTATAATATCCTGGGGTGGCGGAGAACATTCGTAGTGATAGACACATATAATAATATACTGTAATGGGAAACACACCTTTCGAGGCTCCTCCAGTAATTCACCGGTTGCGCGTTTCTCACTCCCAGATTACTACCAGATTTGGACGGATTACTCCATCCTCATGTCTGGTCATAGATTCGAGGTCGCTTGCGCAGTCTCTACATGATGTAAGCGCAATTCATCACTCGAATTTATCGCGAATCCGAGCGCCCTTTGCCCGTAAACCTCACCCGCAATCGTATGGCAACAGATCGCTTCTAAGGATATGCAACATTTGGTCAATATCTATCCCTACTATCATAGGAATCGTACGTTCCTAGTCTTCCATGGTTATTTGCCGATTGGCCAGCCAGCCGACCAGTGCATCGACCGTCCAGGTTCGCCCAAAGTTTTCCCGCAGATTAGCACTTCGGTTTCACCAGGTTAAGTCTCTCTTCGAGGAGGCTACGGAGTTAAACCGTGAGTTAGGTCGACCAAAGATAACATAAGCGCGGGCATCAGGCCCAAGCTGCACGGAACCGTTAAGACCCTAAGTGTGCAGTTGGTGAGTATCATTGCTACGAGCGAACCCGCTATCCCAAGTTGATTCAAATTACTTTATAGTTATATCTGCCGGATGCGGTTGAACCGTGAGTCGAGCCGACCAATGATAATATAGCTTGTCATCAGGCCCGAACTGTACGGCTCCATTAGGCCACACCCTAAGTCTGCAATTGCTGCAAAAACGTCACGACTTTATCGAGTACGACCTTTTTGCAGTAATCTTGTGTGACACTTAAAATGAGTAATTAAAAAACACATTTCGACAGAGGTGTTATTCCTTTTCTGGAGTTATTACTTCAAAATATTGTCCTCATCAAAATAAATCTTAAAAATATAACATTTTTTTTTCAGATTTTTCGATTAATACGAGCAATTAAATTTTTTCCCAAGAATTCTCAGTATTATTTTAACCTAATAGAAAACATTTTTCTTCGCAGATAATTACATCATTGGCAATAGGATTTTTCGTATATTTAACCTTCAATCTTAACCTACCATACAAAGAATGCTTCAAACTAAAGCTCGTCATGTATCTGACAGATGCCTGCTTCATAGTACAATTTTTAGCAACGCTAGTATTGCTGTTCGGAATATTTCAAGTAAGTGGTTTTATCCAATTTTAGTTGGTAATAAAATAATAAAACTAACAATTTTATTCGGAAAAAATTAAAAGTCATGCAAAATTCTGAAAACGAGAGTGGTTTTTTTGCGACGATGCAAGGCTTCTTTGCCACATTCGGAAAGTACTTTTGCTCCATTCAAAAATTGCTTGATATTGTTATACAAAAATAACGATTGGCAACATTAGAAAGAAAGCACTGGTGATTCGCTTTGCTCATGCTTCCTATATAAAGTAACGGGAATGGTCAGGAGTTCACATTTATCAAAAAATATTACATTATCTTAAATCAAATCTATACCTAGAACATTTTAACATTTGAAGACTAACATTCTTCAATTCGACGAAATCGCATACAAAAAAACTTTGATATTCTTATTAAACTAGGCATTTTGCCTAGAAAAACGGTGACCTAATAACTATACATAGATGGACCAAATTGATGAAGTTTTTGATAATTGCGATGACGAAATTTTAAAACTAGAGTGAACGTAAGCTTAATAATGTGTAATTTAATGTGGATGTATACATTCTGTAGTGTAATAGGTATATTGAAGTCAAAAACATTCCAGTAATTAATATTAAGATGAAGACGTGTAATATGATGTCGATCGACTGCAATAAAAAGACACACACTTACATGCATGTTACACGCATACATACATAGAAACATTTCACAGTAGGGTTGATTGTAAGAGATTGTATTATGATAATAAACCCGCCCATTGTGAAATTTCACAAAACACACTAGAAACAAACAAACAACAAACGTGTATTGTTAGAAAAAACTTGTAATTTTACCTATCATAATCTAAAATATTATATAAATTAACATTAAAATAGAATGAAATGTTTTATTGTTAACGTGGCAGAAATAAGCATATGCGAAGGTGTGTTGGAAAAGGACAATCTTATATACGTTCATTTTGGGGAATGTCAAATCGTTTTATCAAATACTGCATTTCCTCAAATGGACCGCTTGTAAATTTCAGTGAACAAAAGCACGAAAAACGCCTCAAAATATATTACTTTAATATACACACGCCACTTTTATTTTAAATTTGTCTAAAAACGACCATTCAATGG
>JAOPUG010000384.1:23219245-23229315 GCA_027564375.1 Micropterix facetella | reverse complement strand
GTCAGCTGTCAACTGTCAAATTGGCTGTCGCTGGAAAAAATGTTGTCAATATAAAAACCAAACCTCTAAAAAAACATCCTATAAAAATACAAACGTTACAAATTAGGGGGGTATCATTAGGATATCTCTTAATCTGGTTTTCACGACACACCTATTATTAACGTTACCACAATTTAGTCAAATTTAAATAAAATAATGAAAAATCGAATAAAGTCGAACTAAAAATAATCACAATCTGATATCACGGTAAAAATTTATAAAAAAAGAAAAAACAATAATAATAATTAAATCATCGAGTAATCACTCTAAAAAATCTAAAATTCTTTTTCTTCTTTCTTCTAACAATCTTTTTTTTAATAACAAATTCTTATAATAGTCGTTGAATATTCTAATTGATTTCGATCGTAATACCATTCCCAACCGATTCCATACTACTACAGAATGGTCATAAGCGAGTAAAGATATCGCCGTTGTTTATTGCGTATACTACCTTGGGTACATGGATCACAAGATGGGCCTGTCTTCTTTTACTCATACTTAACTCTAGTTCATGCGGTAAGAATTCGTTGTCTGTCAAGTATATGAGTTTTTTTTATTCAGTTCAGACGAATTAGTCGATGGCTGTAAGGTCTGAATTGGAAATTTAAATAAATATACTTAAAAATATGTCGTGTTGTGTATATAAGTATGTATTTCTGTGGGTATCTTCTTCATTCCCTCGCTAGTCACTCATTTCCATACCACTCCCAGTCTGGCGGCTGTTGTTTTTTTAATTTAAATAGTTATCATTAAACATGTTTCTGAATAAAAGAATTTGAAAAGTAGTTCATGGTTAAGCTCCTTGTCTGTTTTCCTTTGCTTACTGTGATAGATGGTAATCACGCATCTTTACAATTGCCTTGCTGACAGTCGGCGATCGACTGCCACAAATCGGAAGGGGGGGAACAATAATAAACAGGGCCAATTTATGCCGACAAGTTTGTATACGGAGGCGGCGATAACACCGCGATTTATTGCATGTTGCTTTATTTTCCCTCCATCCGTCTCTGCTGTATTGTTATACCTTTCTTGGAATCGGCGCTTACGATTCGTGGAAATTCCTGCGGAATACGAAAGACACGAGACACCATCAGCCTTCGGTCATCGATGTAACATTATAATACATTGACTAGATTAGGTCAATGAGCTTTGAAGCCTGTCACCTAATAGTGGCAGCGCGTTTGCTTTTTTTAGGGAGCAGGACTTGCGCCAAAATTGGCGCGAGTGTCACCGCCACATTATATGCAGAAAGGTTTTTAAAAACGAAAACCAGTTTCTTGAACTTTAGTAGTAGTATCGAAGTAGAGATTGTCTTTAAAATAAGAATACTAACTTTGGCCAAAAAATTAATAGAAGAAAATAATGGTCAGTATATTTTTTAGATGTTTTTTCCTTTGGTTAGCAATAGGCCTGTATAACTTATATTACCGATCATATTAATCGACTCAAAACGCTTTCTTTGGTAAATCTGGTCATTAGACATAAGTGTGCAATTTTTAACAATTCATGGTTTCTTAATATTTTATACGGTTCTCATAGCTTATATTACTAATTTTACACATTTGGGCATCGATTCCACCAAACTTTATTTATTTAAATAATTATTTTCTGCTTTTTGTCTTGGGTATATGAAATATTGCAATCGAGTTTAAATATCTTGATAAGATTATGCCAGAGACATGTGGGAAATTTCAGGTTTACATCAGTTTCACTTCACCTGATAATATTATGAAATAGAAAATTGTTATACCTACCTACCAATAATATATTAATCTGTTTAATTGTTATTTTCCTGCAAAATAAAGTAAAGACACAAGCAAAATTAATATTATAAGTTTTTATTTCAATATTAAAATAAACTAATGTCAGATCCTTCTTATTTAACATTTTTAAATATATGACTCATTCATGGTGCTGGAGGTTCTAGTTGTCGCATTCCGTCTATCTCCTTCATTGCGTCTTCATTGAACGGTGTCTTGCCACTGAGTTTTAAGCAATCGATCTCCTCTATTCATAATCCATCCAATTATATGACACGACTTAATGCGCTTCCGATTCTCGTTGAAGCTCCTCTTATCGTTTTAGCTCCTCCTTCTCTAGTCGTCGCTTACGTTGGGTGGCTATCTTACTTTACTAGATGTCAATTATTTTTTATTCATGATACATACATTTAATTCACGAAGTTTACAAAATAAAACCTAAACACAGGTTAGCGTCATTACAGAAAGAAACTTCAATGTAGACATTTCAATGCATTTGACAGTCAAATTTTTTTTTTAATTTTTTTCAAGCAAGGCGAAGTGTTGCCTAGCGACCTCCGCCGATAGCAGCGCTGCACTTTGCTTGCAGCGTAATTCGGACCGCCACTGCTAGATGGTGCTGTTTATTTAATTTTACTATTAATCGAACTTAAAACGGACTAAAAGTATATTGTATTGTATTGTTTCCAGAATCAAAGGTGAGTGCAAAATTTCAGTATGATCGCATATCGGAAAGTCAGTTTAAAATCGATTGCAATCTTTGTACCGAACAGACAGACAACAGACTAACCGACAAACAGACAAACGAAAGCGAGCTAATAAAAACGTGGTAAAAAGGCGACAATACTCAATGGAAGTACAAATAATTTAAATTATACATTATATATGAAACGTTTAAAATAGGTAGGTATATCTACATACAATATACATACAGTGTACATAAGTACATAGGTATTATAATTACAAGTAAAATACGGTCTTTGATCATAAGAAATTCGAACTGTACATCAATACGTGTCAATACCCTGGCTTCCAATTAATACTCTTTTCTGTACTGAACACGATTATTAATTTTAATATAAACGTAATTACTATTTAATATAAACATAAAATCAGTCTAATAACTTTTAAGACTTCATCAGGGTCTTTAGTAGCTTTTGGTAACGGTCTACTTATGCTTGTTGTAAGGGCCAAACACGGGTCCACTTTTCTCTAGCACAGTGTGCAGAGTTAGTTGTCTTTAGTATCTTGATCAATTGATGTTTGCTGATGATTTGAAACTATTTCTCAGAACCGGCAACCAGCAGACTTGTGACGCTCGCACGCGTGATATTAATGCGATCTCGCAACTTGAGTTTCAATATATCCAAATATGCGGTAATGACATTCAGCAGGTTTGCCGCTCCCCTTGCTCACGACGACACCCTCGTAGGGAGTACTCCTTCGAGAAACGGAGGTGACTGATCTTAGAGTGAAGTTTGTCCATGAGCTCACATATATCGACCATATTGTGACTGGCTGCATCGTCGTATGGGCTTCTCGGATTTATGCTTCGCAATATGATGTGGTTCAGCGATGTGAAGGTCATGAGCTTGCTGATGTTGAGAAGCAGAGTATTTGAAATGCTCCCTTTTGGAATGCTGCCATTTGGAATCCTGCCTTTTGGAACGCTGTTATTTAGAATCCTCAGTACGAGCTGTACATCCTGGTGCTGGAGAAAGTACAAAACAGTTTTCTAAGGTCAGAAACCTCTACTCCAATCAATACGCATGCTATCCAGTCTTATATCCAAGCAATTTTGTTCGCCTTATGGTTGGGTATTATACAATTCTCTCCATTTGAGAAGAGAGATACACTCAATCGTGCACGTCATAAAATATTTACTGGTGGAGTGGACACTCAGTATATACTGCCCCAAATTTGTTTATTTGTGCCGAATAACTATATTCGTGCTAGAGCACACGAACTCTTGGTTGAGTCATCCTCACGCACTAATGTCAGGAGGATGGCGTTGGTAACAAGAATAATTGTCTAATATCTGAATGCGCTGTTGTCAACAGCACCACATATAGACGTATTTCAAATATCTCACAATAGCTTGAAAACCAAGTTAGCTCGCCTAATCTTACATTGTAAGGTTCCGGGTTCGATTCCCGGCCGGGTTACCATTTTCCGTTGGAATAAAATTAACAGAATTGCATTTCAATTTTGTCGATCGAATGTAATAACAACACACACACAAACACACATGTTACACGCACACATACATATAAACACTTCATAGTAGGGTTGGTTGTAAGAAGTGAGATTGTAGTGCCTATTTAATTTTATTAGAATTTAGTAAATATAAACAAAACAATGCATTGGATTAGTCTGTAAGTTGTTTTTTTTTAATAAATAAAATAACCAATAAGTAATAAGGATCTGATGAATAAAGTATGGAAAACATCATCAGTTGCAGATATCGAACACTTCCCTGCATGATGTAATTAATTTTCTCATAAAAATCTTTTCCGTGATTCGTATGCATTTTCCGATGGTTACCCAAGAGGAAATATCGCATGATATTATAATATATTCTCCATAAATTTGCAATCCACTTTCTCTTCATAAAGTTTTGCCGTTTAAAATGCGTACTCTTCGAATTTGTCTGCGTTAATTTTTATTCCAGTTGATATTGCGTGGAGAAGAATGTAAACTGTCTTCATTAAGCTTTCGTCTTACCCGTTATACCCGCACTACACGATGTATTTTCGTAAAACCTTCGCACTGTATTTTCGCCATTGCTGTGTCCACTGTTTTGACGTGGTCGGTTAGTCAATAATCATTCGTAGCTCTTCACTGAAACGTCACTGAAACGTTTCTGCACATATCGCACATCGGCAACGAGAGTGTTACAACACAAAAATGTAGTTTTTAAGAAATCGCATTTTAGTATTTTTATATCAAAAAATCACATTTAACATTTACATATTAGAAAAGGAAAGATATATTACATTAGACTATTCAATGTCCTATTATATTTTCACAGATATAATAATCTACAGCTAATGTTTTTATTTTAATTCCCCTGATGTGTCTCTTTTTTTAGACAAAATAAAACCATAGAATAAAACACCTTTAGTTTATATTTCCTCTTGTTTTTTTTTCCTCAAAATAAATCAAGTAATATATAACATTCTTGTATATTGTAACTGGTTTATTCGCTATCTTTATAATACTTCATAATAATTACTCAAAAATATTGTCATATCACATAATACGTCTCTGTTTTGCCGAAATCGAAATAAACACACGAAAGTTACTTACCGTAACAGGGTCATAAGTTATGACAGTACTACACACACCAGGTGCGGGGCGCATAGTTCTGTTTCACTTAAATACTGAGCTGCCGCCGTGAGAGGATGGGGACGGCCGGAGAGGGGATCCAACTCACAGCGACCATTTTCGAATGAGCATTTATAAATCAATGAAGCTCGTTACGCAGAGCAGCTACCATCTAGTTTTGACAAAATATAGCTATCGATTTGATTTACGAGGTAAAATATACAAATTATAGGATTTCATCAATTTTAGACAGTAAAAAGCTATTTATAGTGAATTCAGTTAACTTAAATTTGAGAATGTCCGCTAAAATACCAGCAAAAGCCTACATGAAATGTAGAAGACGAGTAGCATTGGAAAGAGCGTCCCAGCAGTATACCTAGGAGTATACCATTATCAGTAGCTGTACAGGGCACACCATAATGCGAACATCTTGCCTGACTCTGCCCTTGAGTAAATACCAAATCTGCGAAATCGAATATGTGTCAAACGCATTTTCGCCAAAAATGGCACTTAGTATTAGTATGCAATAGTAATAGTATACATTTTTGTCCACGTGGTAGCTCAAAACATCAAATATCAGTGAATATAAATGTTATGGGACAAGTTTTTGGGGGTTACAATTGACTAAAATCTTTATTGAGTAGCTCACCGATAAATTATGCAAAATTTGACATCTCCGAAATTTTCTATTAGACGAATAAAATTTTTAACTGTACTCCTATATCATGACGGGTTTAAGGGAATGCTACGGACAGCAAAAACATGCGACTCATCCGATAGCCGGTGATCTAGCTTCCAGATATCCGAGAGAGACACTGTGAGAGATAAAGTGACATATAACCTACATATCTACTGCATATCTATTGTATATCTAATATACATATCTACGGCATAACATACGGCAGACACAAAAAAGGACGACGATTTATGTAAATTTCGACGATTACATTTTTTGTCGTAGGGAATTAACTGATGAGGTCAGCCAACTTAAAAAAAATATAATAATTTAGGGTACCTTTTTTGGTACATAACTATTTCAGTTTTTCAAACAGGATTGCAAATTTGAGAAAAACAAATAAATCTCTGAGCAATGCGGGAAATAAGTTTTTCTTGATATATTTTTAAATATATAAACTGCAAGTTTCATCCATATGCACTATTAAATATTACTTATTTTATGTTTATTTTAATTTTGATATTTTTTACTTATCTATATAGGTACATTAAACTTACAGTATCGTTGATTTTATTCTTCAAATAAAATATTAGTATATTTTTTAAATAATATTTTCTACAGCACGTTTCTATTAGTTTTCTCATACAAATGCGACGAGCCGTCTTCGTTCGTCGCATTTGTATGGGAAGTTCTTATGAGATTTGTATGCGTTTTTTTTACATACATCGTCGCCTTAGCCCAAATATACATGCCCACTGTTCTAGGAGGAATGCCACCAAAGCTATTACCGAAGGTCCTTTAACACTATTCCAAGAGTCATTTGTGCATCTCGCCAATAATCTTTTTAATATTTTTCCACGACTACACTAATTCAGGATCTGGAAATTACATTTTAAATATACAACCCGATTTTAAATCATATCAAGGAATTATTATTCAAAAGTATAATTTAGGTTTAAATAATTAAAAATTGAATTAGGTTATATATTATATTAGGTGATTATTTTTGAAAGCATTTTCCAATTGATTTTATTTCATTAGACTTTGATTATTGATTGATACATTATTCTATATTTTTGGATTTATAGAATATTTTAATTTTTTAAATTATTTTTCACTAAGTTATTGTTATGTTTTTTTTTGTATGTGATTCTGTATTTCTTTAATAAAAATATGTCTATAAAAATGAACCGACCCTTTTTTTGGGTAATTCGTCAGATTTCTTTTAATTGTATTGTAGCCGAAGTCATTTGGTACTTAGCCAAATTCAGCCAACCAGCTAAATGCAAGGTTGGGACATGCGAGAACCGCCTGACTCTTAATATTGGCGACTTAACCTTGAGACAAAATATTTTTTATCGTCATATAATGGCATGTACCTACATAATGTCAAAGTAATTCAAAAATAATTATGTACATTATAAAGAACATAACGACTTCGTCCCACACAATTTGAGGCAATTTGGCTTACGTGAGTCGCTAAAATGCTTTTATTTTTAGTGACACGTGACACTATTTGTCGAATCTATTACTAGCTTGGTATAATGATAGTGTTTAAGTGTTTTTACATGGGTATGCAGCCTTGGATAATAGTATAAGGCACTCTTATTTTTATACAATTTATGCCAGTATTCTTTGGAACCATTGATTTTTTTTAACAGTCTGTCGGTATCATTTGAGGACAATTAAGATAAGAGGCAAGATTTCATTAAGCTGTAAAACATCTGGCTGACACAAATCCATTAATCGTTGTTTATATCATAAGATTGCAGTTTGCTGTCTTTGCTCATTGTATACAAGCGCGAGCATCAATGCTGTGTTTTTCTTTTGTCCATTTGAAATTTATCTTATCTGCTACAAAATGCCTAAAATAAATGAACTTATGTGCCTGCCAACGGTTACGAATCAAGTTGTTAAACGAACAAGGCAAATCGTGAGTCAAAATGGCTAAAATTATAAAATGCTCGTGCGGGTGCCATCCAATCTGCCGTCAGAAACTTCCAGGAAACCAAGTCTCATATAATAGACAAAGAGCATTCGAAGACGTTTGACATTATAAATAAGATAAAATGAATTTACCTCGTGAAGTTTGTAACACCCGACTTTTCCGCGATGTTGCAATCGCTGTTATCCAGGGTAGACAGGGTAGTCTGTCCAGGGTGGTCTACCCTGGACAACGGAGGTTGCAACATCGCCGAAACGTCGGGTGCTACAAACTTCACTAGGTAAATTAGTTTTATCCTATTTATAAGACAAAGAACAGTTTGGAAAAGGATTACCTCGGCCCGTGAGGACCAGATATTGGAGTCTTTGAAAAATCGTAGAAGACCAGTTAGTGCAAGTACAGCAAGGAGAAGGCTCGTAGATGCTGGCCTCGAAGGCTGCAAAGCAAAGAAAAAGCAATAGCTCTCAGAAAATAACAAAAAATATCCGCAAAATTTTGAATTAAATATCGCTTTATCATGTTTCTGTTATAAACATGGTTTAAATCATAATAATAAATTGGTTTACTGTAAATAAAATTGAATTTATTCAAATAGACCTTCCTTAAAAAATAATCAGGTTTTTGTTACTTCTGGTGTGGGTCTATACCTTTCAAAGCCTTCCCGAGTGCGTCGTACTCACAGTGATAAACGCAGGAGGAATTATAATTGTATGGGGTTGCATGGCGCCTGATGGAGTTGGTGAAATGATTGTGTGTGAATGTCTGATGGATTGAACTACGAACATAAATGTATTGAAATCCATCATTTTTCATCATTTTCAAAAATTACAACCATCATTTTCTAAAATTTTCGAAGACAAGAATATAGAAGATGCCAAATTTCAGCAGGACAATGCATCTTGCCACAAATCAGCTATTACAATGAAGTGGTTTCGGAAAAATCATATGAATATTCTGGACTGGCCAGCTCAGTTTCTGATTTCAACCCAATAGAAAACCTGTGGGGTGTTTTGAAGTTTAAGATACGGAATCACTTAAGAACGTCGAAAGAAACACTAAAAAATGTTATAAAACAATAATTGCAGGGGATTTCTAAGGAAGAATGCGGCAGGCTAGTAAGGAGTTTGCCGAAAAGAATTGCTGCTGTAATTGCGGCTAACAAAATATTAAAATATCAATAAAAGATATGTTATCTTAATTATGTATATTTTTATTTCACTACAATTTAGCTATAATCAAAATAACTAGATTTGAAAATAACTAGGTTATATACAGACAACCCTTTCATAGAAATCACCAGGGCAATGATTCCATCAAGAATACATTTGGATTGTTCTGAAATTCGTTTTTGCGTTTTCCGTCATATGAACCCTGGTGGTGCGTTGTCCACATTTTTGGTAAAATAAAATTACCGTAAATAAAACAGTTATTTCGATATTGCTAAAGTTGTTGTATGTGGAATGCAATAACAACTTATGGAATGACTAAAATGAGTGACTTTTCCTTTTCGATTGGATAGGATTAGAATTTCATATGTTAGTGTTAAAATAATTCAAAGTGCTAATGGTTTGCTCAGTGAATCGATTAAAACATGAGGGACGGGCGAAATTTTGGGCGGATTTGGAAAATTATAATAAAAAATGTACGATGGGTTAAACTGACAATTCTTAGAACAGTTCTCTAAACTTTTTAGTTGTCAAGCGTTATTAAAATTTCAAAGCTGTCAATTGCATTTTATTTCTGGCGACAATTTAAAAATTACGTTCGCGGAAAAATGCATTTGACTAAAGAACATGTTTTTAAAAAAAATGTCTTAGCGGTCTAAACCAGAAACAAGGATATTAAAGACTTAACATTTAGCATTTGGCGATAAAGCCCCATCCAGTGCCACTGTTTTTAACTGGTTTAGTGAATTTAAACGTGACCGTACCCACCTCAGTGACGATGTGATTGAAGGGCGTCCTTGGACAGCGGTGACGGAGGGAAACATCAATAATTTACAGCTTATAATTGAAGCAGACAATCGATCGACATATCAGCAAATACGGGCAATAATAAGCATTGGTATGAGCCAAGTTCAAATCGTTCTATACGATCACCTACAATTTAGGACGCTTTGTGCTAGATGGATACATCACAATTTAAGTTACGTTCAAAAACGTTCTCGCGTGAAATGGTGTCGCAAAATGCTTGAAAAATTCGACAATATCAATCGAATGCTGTATTTGATATCGTTACAGGCAGTGGTGGAGCGGGAACGCGTGGGAACGGCGTTCCCATGCTGGTTTTCCAAGAAGAAAGAAAAACCTGGCACTAAAAGCCT
>JAOPUG010000384.1:23193258-23203516 GCA_027564375.1 Micropterix facetella | reverse complement strand
CCAATATTATAATCTAATACTTGAAAGTATACTTTTAATACTTAAAATGTATACTTATCAGAAAAATATTAATAATCAACTTAGTCAGGTACATACTCTATACCGAAACAATCAAAATTATAAATAATACAATAAAAAGAGTCAAAACACATAGAAAAGTATCAAAACAGTATAGAAAAAAATCAACGTATGTCAATGATCAGGTATGTTATGATAAGTTCTATAAGTTCATAATAATTATTAAGAAAAAAACTGAAGTAACCGAAAATTCAGATTAATTTTATCACGTTTAAATACATTGGCATACTCAAAAATTGAGAGGGAAGTATCGTGGTTTTAATAAGCTTAAGGTGTTTTGCACATTCGCTTATTTTGTTTGCATGTTAAAAAAAAATGTATACAGTATAGGTAATATGTTACACTGTCCTGGTAGAGTTTAAGGACTCATCTACCATGTACTTACTTAAATTCAGTCATTATGTTCACACAAGTAAATACAAAAATATATTATTACGAGGTTTAGCATGTGCCCGTAGAGCTCATCAATGCCATTTAATGAAACATTTTGATTGTATTGTGGTTTAATATGTATGAATATGTACAATTGCAGGAGAGATATTTAATTGTATTTAATTAATTAGTAAAAAGAGAAATTATTTCAATTTGACGTTTATCGATTGTCGAACTCGGATGTCGCGACAATGCCATAACTAGCCGGTAACGCGGCCGCTTTTAGCCGAAAACCGGACCCGGTTTGAAATTACGGTTGGCTGCCGCTAGGTGGCGTTGAAACTTGCCTAGCGGTAAAATTATATACACTACAAAGGAACCTCCTGGGACTAAAAGTTCATTTTTTATGAATTACACCGATTACGTGACCCCTCAGGAGTCTATGTTTCAAATTACAAGTCAATCGGTTAAGCCGTTAACCTGGAAGTCAGTGAACACAGAGATATAGAATCCCAAAACTATTGTATATATTATATATGATTATTATGGTATCAATCAAAAGATTATGAATAAAATTTATATGACATTATTGGAGATTATTTTATTAGTTGATAAGTTAGAGATACTATTTAATTTGCGTCGATTTTGAGATGATATTTAATTTTGATTAGTTTTATTTATTTATTTAAAAAAATGAAATTTTAATCGATTTTATATTCATTTAGAGTTATTATTTAATTTTGATATCATGACGATATTATTTAATTTTGATTTAATTACGATATATTTGAAAATATGCTGATTATAATTAATCTGGAGTAAAAAATATACATCCTACTACATTCTTAATATTACTGCTTATCTTTACCTATTTAATAATTTTCACAAGAAATATTTAAAAAAATTAGTTTTGCTTATTATAAATTAAATACATAACACAGAAATAAGAACCTGTGCGAGTACCTCTAGAACTGAAATATCCAAAGAAAAACCTATTTTTGTTGCAATTTCAAGTGATTTTTTTATCGCTAAATATATTTCTAATTTATTTGGTTTTTATTTCGCATGAATTATAGTTCCTGTTGGCTGGACGGGTTCGAGTTATGCCTAATTAGTAATTTTAATTAGATTAGGGATAATTTTATATAGGGTAGAATGGAAGATTTTCTACCTATATCTATACTAGACAGGAATTGTGTGTAGCCACTAATTTAACATGCATGTCAAAAATGTACAACTAACACAATTAGCAATAAATAATTAAATAGGTGCTCATCAATTTGATGAGTGCATTATCGGAGATATTCCTTGAGGAGTTACTTCAAGACCCTGTTCTATTCACACGCTTTAATCGACTACGGCGTTTATTGAAGAAGCGACAACATAACACGCGTGTCCGTCGTTATCCATACACATTGTTATAATTTTGCATCGTTAGTGTTTTCGAGATCGACATCGATAGTGTTGCGTGTGAATGGCTGAAATCATCTTTCAAGAAAAAACCCCAATGTTATTTTGTATCTAGACGTTTCAAAAACTCTGAATGCGTTGCAGTATTTAACGCCAATATAATATTTTTTATATCATCTTTTAATGTTATCCGAGATAATTAATGTTGAAATGCGATGTTGCAGCCCTAAAATTGTATTTAGATCGGTCGTATAACCCCTGCCACACACCGTCAGTCCGTATCCGGACAGCGATGATTCCAACAGAGCTCTGCATAACATCGACAGCGTCTTCATATCTAGGTCGTTTCGCATGTGGAAAAATTACCGGAAGGCAGAGGCAAAGTTTGTCGCACAATAGCGAATCGCTGATCGACTACTAACTCCAGCAGGCACAAGCTCAATCTCCTGGCAAGGACAATTTTGTGGGTCCGATACGGCGCACAGTCGAGTGATTGTCCCTTGATTTGTAGATCACTCACTGGTATGCTGTTGTGTGCCTGAATCTGTTTGGTTTTCTCCGCGTTTACGATGAAACTATCTTTGTTAACGGTTGAAGTCTCACTGTAGTTTCCCCAGCGCGATTTCAACTGTGTTTCCGGTAACGACGATTGCCGTATCATCGGCAAATTAGTATCATTTACACTCCTTGATTGCAGGAGAATTTTGCAAGAAGCAGCCGTTTTCTCCTACTTTGTTGAAAGTCTGTACCTACACCTTTTTTCCTGCCTTCCATCTAACGATGGGCCCTTTATTCAGTCTTTCGATATTATCAATTCGTGCTTTAATTTATCTACAGTGAAAAGGCTGCCGGAGACAAAACGGTCAACAGTCAGCAAAATCAGATGCATAAAGGCTCTTTGACATACTATGTGTCTTGTGATTAAATAAGTTTTGAAGATCTTTTCTGATGACGATAATAGGTAGTATACATATACTGCTTTCGCGATATACAAAACTCTAATCTAGTGAGGTGCCTCAGCAAGAACTGCGACAGCAGCTATCTGCGAATGACCGTTTACCTAATACCCCGCACTCATTTTCCTAATTGGGGTTTAGCTTTGCCGGTAAATCCGACGTGTGTTTAAGCTATGCGAGCGAGCAATTAACTAATCCAGCTGAGTAATAAAGGTTTTTTTTGCACTCAATAATGCTCTTGTCTTTTAACCTAATAAGTGGGACACACGATATACGAATGCTAACCTACTGGGGCACCTACATAATTTTCACTTCCAATGCACCCCATGTTGTTGTTAATTTTTTTTATTGAACACCAACGTATATAAATAGATGCCTATTGCCTAGTAGCTATATCTAGTGGCCAAACCGCCAGGGTTATTGTGACTATTTTTTGATCATTTCTGTTACGAAAATGAATATGAAAAGTGAAAAGTTATTATTTTATTAGAATCAACGGATTCTGCAAGTGTGTTCACTCGTTCACTCGTAACATCAGCTCACTACCATGTGAGCTATGAGAGTACACCACCAATGTTAACCAACCAGGTCACATAAGCGGAAACCTCCACGACATGTTTCTGCAGGTGCTAATTGGATAATCACCTTTTTCGATTAATGCATGTTAAGTTTCAGTTCTCAAATTCCGATTAAAAAAAGGTCGGAACTACTTTTATGAGCCAACATATACATTTCTACAATAGAATTCCTCAGGAAATTAGAGTTGCCAGTAAAATAATTTAAGCATCGTATTAAAGACTAACCTACATTGTAAAAAAGCATACTATAAGATTAACGACTTTTTGAATGATGAAGATGCCTGGTGTTAATATACCTTACTTATTTTTCAGATTTACTCGCTACATATATACAATTCTATGAAAACTAAAGGATTCTAGGGGGAAAAAATCATAGAATCCATCGAAAAAAATAAAATAATGGACTATTATTGTCTATTTGACGTTCAGCATATGTACGCAATGTATTTACGTTGAAATGATTTATTTTTTCATTTAATTTCAATATGTTTAACAGTTTAATTTATTTAACTGTTTTAAAAAAAAATAAACTACCCTACCTCACCAACGATAGGTATAACTGTCCACACTCTGGGGTGGACGGGTTCGCCCGTAGCAGGGTGACACATAATTAATTAATGTCATTACTAGAAAATTGAAAATTATAGATCAGTTAACTCAGAATGGTACACAATAGTCGAATTGCCGAAAATTTTGAAAGCTGTGCAGGAAATACAATCAAAGATCGGGCTTAGGGGAATCATCCTGCACCACGACAACGCGTCTTGAAACACTTCCCTCAGAACAAATGCGTTTATTCAAGAATCTAGCATTAAAACCAGGACTCATCCACTTTACAGTCCCTCCCTGTGACTTCTTTGTATTCCCAATTGTCAAGGATAAAATAAAAATAAAGTTTTTCCAAGTGCCAATGAAGCGGCGGTTGCCTGCGAATCAGCCAATTCTGACCTGTCGGAGGAAGACTGTAATAAATGTTTCCAGAGCTGGTTTAGGCGGATGAAAATTCGTATAGAGAACAATGCAGAATATTTTGAAATTATAATGTAAATTATAGATTTTTTTCGCGTGTCTCAAAACTTATGTTTATAGTTTCCTACGTATATGCCTCGACGTACATAATATAATCAACGTGGTTAATTCTCTAGGCACGTACGTCTGCTTTTTCGCATATGATACGCGAAAAAGCGGACGTACGCGTATTTTATTTTTCTGTTATTGGTATTATGACACGTATGTGATACATAACCGTTGGGCAGCCGTGGTGTTCGCAGCAATGGTTGAGGAATCAGAAGTTAAAGGTTTTTTTTCAAGCCGTGTATAGCAGGCGTGTAAGCAGGCGTGGTTAAAGAACTGGACCGAATGGCTAATTTCTTGTCTGCCGATGCTAATGAAAATTATGGCAAGATGCTGTCAATATCCAGATCGTCTACATAGAATTTCGTTGCTTTTTGGAGGTTGATGCTGACCACTGTTAACAACAGAGATACACTCTCCAACAATAAATCTTTTGAAGCCAACCCTGTTTGGTAGAGGTATGTTGCCGGTGGCACATCTAATAGCAAAATGCAATCAAAGGAACTTTAAATAGAAACAAATTCAAGGCTTCATTTGAACGGTACACTTTTGCGGTCAGAAATATTTATATAAATAGTTTATTATAAAAATTGATTTCAAATTCTTCATGTAACGGATAAAAGATTAAATTTATCATAAATATCTCACATTAAATTTTATTGTGTAATATTGATTCTCCATTGTCCGTGTGCGTGTTTTCGTGTAGGGCAAAAACGCTTTTCGGCTCTTTGAATTATTAGTGTTTCCGGGGTCGATTTTTGTGCGTCACGCGGCTTTTACTCATTCATACTGAAACTAAACATCTGACACGTTCGCCAGGCATTGGCATTGAGTTTAGAGTTAAGGTAGGCATCCACGTATGTCGCGCCAAAGTTTTACTGTTTTGGGGGTTAGGGTGAACGATGGAAAGCACCCTAAACGTAGCAGGCGGTTTTTTAATTATTAGGTTGTTAATATCATTTTTATTTTTTTCTGAATTGGTGAAGTTTTTAGATATGAATAGACATATCGACATAATGAAATCGTGTAGTCGCCGTTTGACCTTACACAATCGCAATAAATTATAATTAAATATTAATGGTGGACTGGGAGGGCCATTTTCTTTAACATGTATTTTTTCTTTAACATGTATCTTTTCAAAGATAGCGACGCATTTATGATACTGTCGACATGATTTTCCATTTTAAACGTCCATTAAAAATACACCCTAAAGACTGAAATAAATAAAAACACCGTTGTTTAAATTTTTAAAATGAACAGAACGGAGGAACGAGCGAATAAGAATTTAAAAAAATATTAAAGGGAATGGTGGTGCCATCTACCGTTTTACTTATAAAGGACGCGGCAGGGACACAATAAAGACCCCCCCCTCCCCGCTCATCGCTCGCTATCGCTGTAAAAGCAGTGACTTGGATTTAGCGCATCGGGACTTATGGCGTAAGGACGACACGGATCGGAAGATGTGTATGTGTTGGTGACCACCAGGCACCTCTAGTGAGTGCCTCTACCAAAGCGAGCGCAGGCGCCCGACATCTCTTATGCGGCTTATGTGGTATATGTAGCAAAGTTTAGCGACTGGATAAGCAGTGCTTTTATGCCGTTATGTCGTGCACGTCATTGCTCCGACAGATATCTACCTGTGTGAGTATTGACTCCTAGGCCCTAGATTATACGAGTACTTAAAACTCAATACCAGGCAACAGGTACTTTTTATTAGGGTAATAATATTGGGGACTTGAATTCGAGGACTGAACTATTAGGGTGGTAATATTGGAAACTTGTTGTTTCTCAACAGATGGTGTTATCTTGGCCTTTTTGCATCGGGCAATACTACAGCCAACGTCATGCCGTGATGCTGCCCCATTAGGCTCGAATTGATAGTACTTATATGTTATTCCGCTGAAGCGTAACCCACATGTTTTTTTCATAGAGTTAAACTTGTCGAATTTCTTGCCAAAGAAAGATTATTTGCGGGAAATTTTACTGTATTACTTTTAAAAAAACTGCAGCTGAAGCACATACTTTTATTATGGAGACTTACGGCGACTATACTGTGTCGGAAACAACATGCAAAGATTGGTTTAGATGCTTTAAAAATAGAGATTTGGATGTTGATGAGAAAGAACGCTATGGCGCACAGAAAAAGTTTGAAGACTCAGAATTGGAAGCATTACTCGACGAAGACCCATGCCAGACGCAAAATGAACTTGCAGAATCATTAGGAGTTGATCACACGACAGTTGCCAAACGTTTTAAAGCATTAGCAATGATTGAAAAGAAAAAAAATGAGTGCCGTACGAATTAAAGCCGAGAGACGTTGAACGGTGTGCAGTATGTTGATACACTACGATAACCTAATTCGTAGAAAACCATGGGTTAAGCCCGGCCTTGCATCATCATGAGCGCAAAAGCCGAATATCCATGGATCCAAGCTAATACTCTGTATTTAGCGGGATCAGCTGGGTGTAGTATATAATGAGGTCCTCAAACCCCACAAAACCATGACGCGAGATCGCTATCGACTACAACTGATGACTTTTGAGCCAAGCAGATTGAATGGAAAACGACCGCAATACGAGGAGACACTACAAAGTAAATTTGAAGTAATTACTACTCCACCCGTCGTATTCACCGGACATTACCGCTTTCTATTACCACTTCTTCCTACCGATGACTCATGACCTGGCTGAGCAGCACTCCATTAATAATATGAAGATGCCAAAATATGAGTAGTTTCGTGGATAACCTCAAAAGATGAGTCGTTCATTCGACATAGTATTCGTATGCTCTCAGAAAGATTAGAGAAAGTAGTGGCTAGCGATGGTCAATGCTTTCAATGACATGTTCTTTACTATATTTTAAAATACATAATGCATTCATTTTCACAAAAAAAACAGCTAGAACTTATTCAAGTCCCTAAAAGTATTTTTACAAATTAGTCTGGTATAAATTATGTATGGGTAAAGAACTAAAGTACAATGAAAATATACATGTAGGTACACCGTAATAATAGAAATATTCTATGCAGCGAGAAATTGAAACGAAATTAGTTAAACATGTTCAAAAGGCTTTTCTTATTGTGTTGTCTAAAGTATAGAGTAGTTCTGTGAACATTATACCTTGCGTGCACTGGAAAAATTAAAACAGCAACCAATTTGAAACAGAATCAAATTATAAAAATGTCAATAGATAGATACGCCCCTCCCCCTACCTCAATTTTCATTATCAAAAATACACATTATTGGTCGTCTCCAGTTCCTTCACTTCATGTGATTATATTGGATACTATTTTATATTCCACCCGTGTTAAAAAAGCTACATTATTGAAATTAAATAAAAAAATAAAAATCTCTACACATACATCGTTTTTAATGACTTGAAATTTTAAGAAAATGAAACAGTGCTTTGGGTCATAATTGAGTCACACACAGACGTAATGGCAAAAGGTCGTCTCTAGCCTAGTTGAAACAGTTATTTCGCTCCGCTCGGTCAATAATGCTTTTATTATGATGTTATGCGTCGTGATATTTTGACGTTTCCGCAAAAAACCTGCCCTTATTTTCGCCATTTATTTTCAAGGCCGCGGCTACCTGCAATGTGCGGACGCATGTTGATCAGTCACGGAAGATACTATGCATATTATAATTTAAAAAGTAGGTATTTTCAAGAGTTCTGTCCGATAAATCAATTTGCATATTTTTCACAAATTCCTGGGTTCTTTGTGAAACTTGTGACTAAATTTACAGTTTTAGAAATCGTTTGGGGGACAGTCTTTCCGCCACTATATGCAACAAGAAAGGAGACGGCAAAACTCTACTGTTACCAAAAAATGTTTTTGTCGTTTATTTTAGCGTTTTGTTTATTGCGCTGCAACGTCAATAGTATGTCCAGTCACCTTTATTATT
Organism: Micropterix facetella; assembly: GCA_027564375.1. NCBI lineage: Eukaryota > Metazoa > Arthropoda > Insecta > Lepidoptera > Micropterigidae > Micropterix > Micropterix facetella. The sequence goes on along the minus strand of JAOPUG010000384.1, from coordinate 23,195,143 downwards.
TATAATTGCTTGGCACCGAGAACTCATACTCTGTGACAAAGCTGCTGCGTATATGGAAAGAAAGTTGTTGAAAAATTGTGGAAGTTATGGAAAAAATATGGAAAGAACTTCCTGCGATCAGGAAGTTCTTTCCATAATGATGTATATTTCTTATACGCGTACCCTTCGGTTTCTGCTTCATCAATGCCCAAACATTTTTAATCTGGTTGGCATCTGGTGATTGTGGTGGTCAATCAAATATCTCATTGTCGTTGCAGGAGCCAATTTCGAACTTGAGCTCGTAAATTTTGTTCATAAATACCGCATCGAAATTTTTGGTAAAAATCACTAAATTTCCAAACCCTTGAACTATTCCTATGTATTTAACTGTTCATTGAATTGTCCTATTTCCTTTTTTTAACCAATAGTGTTTCAAAGGGTTATACATCCAGAACGATGACTCATCCGTGAAACACACTACATCGCCAAAATCTTTGTCAAAATGCTTTGGTTTCAGTAAAGATTTTGTTGTTATACTTCGATATCTTAGACCACTTTCATTAAACCGATTTATAAATTTGTGTTTTAGCTTTATTCCTTACATAGCTTTTAAAGAACAATTTAATAATACATTTGTCTTCCTCTTTTGTCGTAGCTGTGGTTTGGCGCGTCCGGGAATATCGTCAACGTTTTTATATCGTTCAAAATGATAGACCCACTTCTCGACAGTTTTGTTTCATTTTCGCAAATATTTTGCTGCGGCTCGAAAAGACATTTTTGGTCCTTTACGTGTCTACTTAAAACACTGCTTCAAATCGTACTTTATACACTTCACTTATCGTTGAAACACAAGTCCACTTGCCGACAAACTAAATATAAACGATTTATTTGTTTTTGGTACATTATGTGAACATTTGTCGATACACCAGGAAAAAAATCGGTTAACCTTTCAAGGCGGTGTCTTTTCTTGTTGCAAACTCTATAACTTATATACATAATGTTTATATGACTTATATACATAATGTTTATAGGAAAATGTGAGAAATTGTATCATCATTAGGCCGCGACTCTGGAGCGAAACTCTAAAGTCAACGTGGTTTAAAAGCTCGCTATCAAAACAATCTAAAACGCTATCTCTTAATTCGAAACAAGAGATGTTGGGATAAATTGAGTTAACATCCATGACGGAATATCACTGGGCTCCGAATTTCTTGTGTTTTGCAATTCCAGTATTTTGGAAAAAATAATCAGAATACTTTTATGAAAGAATTTTATTTTGAATCTCTATAAAGTTATCTACGTTTTGAATGGAATAAAATATCAAAAATTAAATCATTCCGACTTGAATATCCTTAAAAACTTAAACTTAAGGAGACTATAACTTGTATATCAAACTGATTTTGACAAAAGTATTTCATTGCAGTCGTAGATATTTAGCAGCAAAAACGATTAACATTAAAATTGTATTCTGTACTGAGAAATTACATAGTAATTGTGGAAGCACTCTGTACTGAGAAATTACAGAGTAATTGTGGAAGTACTCTGTACTGATAAATTACAGAGTAATTGTGAAAGTACGACTATTACCAATTCCGAGAAAAAACTTCATCAAAAATGCCTCGAAATGGCTTAATTTTTTATTTCTTCTTAGGAAAGCCCCTTGCCTGGTGCATGCCAGAGGAATTCAGAGCAACGTTCCTTAAGGTGACAGGTAAAAGGCATTTCCCATGAGAGTGTTTTATCATTATTAAAAATGATTCTGCTATAAGGTATATATGGATGGGCAACCAAAGACCCAATATACGAGGGCGGTTTGATAAGTCAGTGACTTTTTAATTTCCCGCGCAGTTACTTCAAATGCAACAGTGCTGCCGTCAACTGTAATCTATCAGTGGGCAACGTTCTA
>JAOPUG010000384.1:23122235-23137467 GCA_027564375.1 Micropterix facetella | reverse complement strand
TTATCTAGCGTCGATATTAGGCGCTCATAAGAGTTGACGAGCCATGGGCTCGCGTCACACTATTCGCCCTTTAGAATCTCGGGCGATGCCGATTTCAGCGCCGTGTCTGGCTCGCACGCGGGCTCTTGGGGCGTGGCGAATGATGTAATCATGTATTCACGCACCGCCGCGGCGCGTATGTTCACCTGATACTTTATTTCTCGCCCAGTGACACATCAATTAATTGTATTATTTTACTTATTACAATTAAAAGCAAACTGTAGGATGTACATAGAGGGCTCTGCGAATTACCCATACCTATCGATTGCCGAAAGATTTTTCTAAATCGGACGTAGTTTACCCGAGTTATCGTACATACTAACATTTTCGCGCATGATTTCAAGACTTGGCCACTTAGGAGGCCGAAGTAAAATTAAAATGAGTAAATTGTTGTAAATATAGGCTATATCTAATCTAGCCACATTCAGAGATCATCATTGATGAAAATACAAAATATCGAGATCTAGCTTAAGCTATTTATACCTTTGCTTATATAATACAAAAGATTTATTCAAAAGCGGAAAAATAATATGATATTAAAATTCATTATTAAGAGAAATCAAGTAGTAAAAAAAAACATTGATGTTAATTAGTATACAAGCGAATAACAAAATTAAATAATCACAAAGATAAAATAATAAAAACAGAAATGAAATGAATTAGTATACTAGTATACTAGGTACTAATCAATATATAACAATATAAAATACATTATAAAAAACACGAATAAAAAAGAATAGAAAGAAAATGTAATAAACTACTTAAAGTAAGTATTACATATTATCTCTATGCAGAATAACGTTTTGTCAACTAAAAATGTTTGATGATGACTTTTGCAGAAATATATATTTTTATTAAATTATGATTTACATGAGATCATTGTATACGAAAAACTGACTTTAAAATATTCCATAACTTTTTGGGTTTTGGCTTTAACTTCCCGACAAATTCTCAGTCCATTTTTTTAGTTTTTTTTTTATTATTGCCTAATCCCGCGAACCGTTTTCTAAAGTTAAGACAGTCTTTGCGGACGCACGGTGTATAGAGATGGGCAACGATCAGTGACTTCGACGCTGATCAGTTGCTGAAGTTCGAACCAATTAGCTATTCAAACGTTATAACTTTCGCTTACCCCTCAAGTCCTCGCACGCCGAGCTTCTAGCGGATGCTAGCTCGGGTAGTGCCTCTTACACTTCACGTCTTTCCCGAATGTTCACTGTTTTCGAACAGTCGCCGCTGACGCCACCTATAATTTTGATGTACACACATGTTCATTTGTAAAGGCGGTTTCGTTCGTATTATTAATAGCTCGATCATATGGTCATTATCGCAGTAAAGCGCTCCCAAATGGTGTCGCTCCCAATGGCCGTAAACCCATATGACGCGGGTGTTCAATCATGTATGCTTCCGGCGGCATTAGCGCGATGTTCCTATTAAAACAACCATTTTTATGGGATTATCGCCCGAAACGTTGTTATGCGTGTCAAGATAAACTGATCGAGATAATGGAATAGTGTTATGGATTTCAGCGATGCTTAAATCCCGATATTCGAGTACTAATGGTAATTATAGCGATAAAAGAGATATAATTTCGAGCGATTCTCAGTGAAGTAGAAGTAGAAATAAATAAAACAAAACGAATTTACTTTGTAAAGTAAGTAGCACCATTGGATTTAAGACGCTATGGGCGAACCCGCCAACTCGAGGCGTGTCAACGTACTTTATCGTTACATCGCCCTGAGATGAGCGTAAGGAATTTGGACAATACATACCCACATATCCAACTACGCCACAGCCCGTGAGAGTCGAACTTCTCACCGCGAGGCACTGGGAATTTTCAAGCCCATGGGGCATCTCGCGCCCTCACTCCCAGATGTGGTTAGATTTCCCCGACCTCCCGTCTGGTAGCAGGCTCGAGGTCGCGTGTGCGGCCTCTACCTATCGTATTATACGCGGAATTCCATCACTCGGAAAAATCGCGGATTGCACCCGAGATCGGGTGGCCAACAGATCGTTTCTAAGGATAGGTGAAGACAGGTCGACACCTACCCCCGCGTCTTAGGTCGCATTGCGTTTCCAGACCCCTCCGGGTCTCAGTCGATTAACTACACGGTAGATTAACGGGCCAGTGCATCAGCTGTCCAGTTCCGCCCGAGGTATTCCTCCGGATCCGCCGCACAGCGGTTTTATCAGGATAGTCCCTATTCGAGGAGGCTCTCGGATAGGAGCTGCCTTGCGAGTTAAACCGACGCTGCAAGGAACCATTTGGAACCTGAAGTTAGTAGCACCCGACGTTTCGGCGATGTTGCAAACGCCGTTGTGCAGCCAGGGAAGACTGTCAATCGTTCTGCGGGTAGGCGCAAACTGGTGCTGATAGGGGGGGGGGGGCGGTTCGGCGGGCGTGAATGTTGAAAATCCGCCGTGCACACAACACTCACCGTATCTTGTGTTACGTCATTGGGCATTGAGAATATTTCAAGAATAAAGTTCCGTGTACGGAGAGTTTAAATCCGTTGTCTCTATTGAAGTTCGAGGTTCTTCTTATTTCAGTGGTTTCCCGGATCATGCGGGGGAAGTAAAATTGTTCTTTAGATAGCACAATGGGATTTTAGAACCACCCAGTGACTAGTTCCGCTATCCAATGTGTTCGCAAGTCGCCGATTTTGGTTGCTAAACGTTTTTAACAGCTTCGATGTGTTCCATCAGTCTAGGGCTATGGGCCGTTTCGTTTGCCCAACATAGGCAAAACCCACAGCTGGATTCGATTTTTATATACACCCATAGTTTGCAGTGGTACTACATCCTTTATAGGCCCCAGAAATCGAGCTATATTTTCGGTCGGTTTGAAGATCCTTTTTATAGAATTTGTTTACCATCTTACTTATTTGATCTGTCCTGCCCTTGACGTGGGTTCCTAACGGTTCCGTGTAGTATGGGCTATGATGTCCGATTTGTCAACGTGGTTGGCTCAACGCGATGGGCAGCTCCTATCCAGGTGCCTCCTCGAATGAGGGATCCACCTGGTGAACCCGCTGTGCGGAGGATCTGGGGTCGGAACTGGACAGCTGGCGCACGGGGCGGGTATACCGGCCGTGTTGTCACTGACTTATACCTGGAGGAGTCTGAGAACGTATGTTCTTTAAGACGCGGGGGTAGGTGTCGACTTGTCGTCGCCTACCCTTAGAAACTACCCAATGATGAGCGTTGCTGAGTAAAATATGCCACGGGTCCGCGATATTTCCGAGTTACGGAATGCCGAGTTATTACGATAGGTAGAGGTTGCAAACAGGCTGGATGGAGAAATCCGTCTAAATTTAGTAGAAAGGGGGTGAGGCCGCCCGCTGGGTGGCACTTCCCAGTGCCTCGCCGTAAAGAGTAGGACTCTTGCGGGTTGAGGTGGAGCTTGGTACATGAATCTGTCCTCGCCCTCAAGTCTCTGTGTTTCTCCTCGGGGTGATATAGCAATACAGTTCACTGAAACGCTCCTGGAATGGACGGGTTCGCCCGTAGCAGGTGACACTCAAAGTTGCCCTTGACTTTTAACCACGATAGTCTTTGATTTCATATAGAAGTAGAACCTCAGGTTTCTAGCACGATTTCTTGGTATGTTTCATTTGGGAACTATATTTGCAAAGCGTGGAAGACGTTTTTTTCAAAGATTATTTTTGTTTTCTCATTTTATGGCCCAGATCCAAATATTTGCTCTCAAAATCCCGGCACACGGTTTTCATCAATGGCAAAAGCTTGAAAATGTCAGCATATGTAACTACGTAATGTTTACGTCGTAGAGGAGTATTTGTATCGTAAACCCGGCCATAAGTCAAAATGAAAAAGTTAGTACAATGTCTGAGAGAACGTATGTTTCTTTTAGCTAATAACCGGTCTATCGAATGGCAGTCCCCTGACACCCCTCGCACGAAGCCTCCCCCGCACGGTCAATCGGTACTCAGCCATTGTTCAAACCGCATGCTTTGTTCTTGGCGCGTAATTTATACAACAAAGTTTCGTATGCACTGTACATTCTTGTGGTCAAAATAGGGGGAAAAATATGAACACGGAAGAAGAAGGTATGTTCTCTATAGGTATACGTTATTAATTAATTTTTATGTAAACATACCACTCCTAAAATGAATTTAAAAAAACCCCATACATTTATCGTCTTTTTATTTGAATTTCCTTAAACTATATCGTTTTAACTACGTGTTTGAACTTGTCTAATTGAACTGTTAAAGTGGTTTGTTTGGTCCCTTGGTGAATATAAACTAGAATAAAATTGTCCCCTACTGGCTATCATTTTGTTTGCTACCACAATTATTTATAAAATATGAAGATGAATTTATTTTTTCAATTATATTTTTTGTTTTTTTTTCTCAGCACATCCCACAGAAAAGTTGAAGAACCAGACGGGAGATTTATGATATTTTGAAGGAGTTCAAATGGAAATAAATGAAGAAAACTTCGCTATGATGAAAAAACTATGATTAAATAAGTAGTCGATTAGACGTTAACTAGTGACTGTGGTAAAGACTTAAAACATGGTTTGTTTTATAATTTTTCTTTTTTGTGTTTATTTTTTCAAAATATATCTAATTATGGTCAGATATCGTTTTTTATTCAAAAGAATGCCAAATAACGCTTTAAATAATTTTGACCGAGTTTTGGGTCCAAATACTCCTATATGCAACGCTGTATTTTTTGCAGAGCGAAGACAGTGGTCATGTCAGCCCTCCCAGATTAAGTCCCTCTTTGAGGAGGCTACCAAATAGAAGCTGAACCGTAAGTTGGACCGATTAAAGATCACATAAACAGGCATTACCCCCCAATTTGGATGGAAACGTTAGAGACCAATTTCCTAAGATAGGGTTAGTTTTAAGATCAATTCCCGAGACGTTTCTATGAACGCTATCGCTGTATCGCCTCGAAATGATCGCATGAAATTATGGACGGTACAATCCAAGTATTTAACTCCGCCACGGCCCGTGAGAGTCCAACACATCACCGCGAGGCAATGGGAATGTTCAAGCCACGTGGAGACACTCGCGCCTTCACCCTCAGATGTGTTCAGAATTCTCCAACCTCTAGTTTAATTGCAGGTCTGCTTGTGCAGCCTCTACCTGGCATATTATACGTGGCATCCCGTCACTCAGAAATATCGCGGATCCGAGGCGTCCTTTACTCGGCTAGTGCCACCCAAGATCGGGTTGCCATCGGATCGTTTCTAAGGGTAGGTGACGCCAGGTCAACATCTATTCCGGCGTCTTAGGTCGTGTTACGCTTGCTGACTCATGTGGCTATTCGTTGTTGACCAAGAGCTGGCAAACCTGCCAGTGCAGCAGACATCCAACCATTCGAAGTATAATGTCACGCATGTCACCGCATTACCAGGATACAGAGGGGTTCCGACCATGTCACCGCATTGCCGGGATATAGAGTGTTCTTCTTCAGGAAGATTGTTAAGCAAATGCCGGCGGACCGACCAGTGTATCAGACGTCCAGGGCCGCCCGAGGTGTTCCCCCAGATCAGCCGCATAGCGGATTCACCGGGTTAATCCCTTTTCTGGAAGGCTACCCGATAGGTGTTGAGCCATGAGTCGAGCCGACCATGATAACAGAGTTGGCCATTAAGGACCCGAGATGCACAGCTCCATTAGGCTCCAGTTTACTAAAGCAGGTTGGATCTAAGATTCGTGCTACTGGCGAACCCGCCGTTCCGAGGCGTTTCAACGAACGTCATTGTTATATCGTCCTGAGATGAACGCAGAAAATTTTCTAGAAAAAATCCAAGTATCCAACTCCACCGCAGCCCTTTAGAAGCCAACTCCGTATCTGGTCAGATTTCTCCGACCTCCCGTCTGGTCGCAGGTTCGAAGTCACTTGCGCGGCCTCTACCTAATGTGATACCGGGGTATTCCATAACTCTAAAATATTGTGGACAAGAAGCGTCATTTACTTGGCGTAAGCACCCGAGATCGGGTGGCCAACAGATCGTTTCTAAAGATAGGTGACATTAGGTCAATATCTACCCCCGCGTCTTAGGGAATATACATTCTCAGACCCCTCCGTATCTCAGTCCATTGACAATACGGCCGGTAAACCGACCAGTGCGTCAGCCATCCAGTTTCGCACGAGGTTCCGTCCCCAGATTTACCGCACAGCAGTTTCACCGGGTTGGTCCCTCTTCTTTGATGCTCCCAGATAGTATCTACCTCGCGAGTTAAGCCGACCAGATCACACTAGCATCCATTAAAACCCAAGCTACACGGAACTATTTGGAACCAGTTACTTACGAGAAAGTTGGATTTAAGACCAAGCTCGGGCAAACTCGCCACCTCGAGTCGTTTCAACGAATTTTATCGCTATATCTCCCCACCATGAATACAGGAATTTGGACATTACATATCCACAATCCAAATACGTCACTGCCCGTCCAGAGTGTAACGCCTTACGGTGAGGCTTTGGGAATTGCCACCCAGCAGACAGCCTAGCCCCCTGACTCCCAGATTAGGTAGAATTTCTCTGTCCACCCGTCTGGTCATGGGCTCAAAATATCTTGCGTGGTATCTGCCTATCGTAATAACACGACATTCCATGACTCGAAATTAACGCGGATCTGAGGCGTCCTTTACTCGGCTTTTACCCAGATCTTGTAGCCAACAGATCGTTTCTACAGATAGGTGAAGATGTCTCAACATCTACCCTCGCGTCTTAGGTTGCGTTATTCTTACATTCCCCCCTCCCCAGCTATTCGGTCAGTTGAGCAAGGCCGGTAAACCGGCTAATACATCAACCACCCAGGGCCACCCGAGGTGTTCCATTAGATCCGACCGCATAAACTTGACCAGTTTAGTTCCTCTTCGGGGGGGCTGGGATCTGAGCCGTGAGTACCAAGGTAACAAATACGGTCATTAGTACCTGAGCTGCAAGACCCCAATACGCCCCAGTTTCCTTATTACCAGAGCTGTACGGCCTCATTATGCCCCCGTTTGAACGAACTTTATCGCTATATCATCCCAGAGTGAAACACAGAGACTTGGAAAAAGAAGGCATCTACGAAACAAGCTCCTCCTCAGCCCACGAGAGGCCAACTCCAAACAACAAGGCACTGGGAATTTTCAAACCCAGTGGGCTTTCCTCGTGCCCTCGCTCCCAAATTGACGGATTTCTCCATCCGCCCGTTTGTTTTCAGGCTGAAAGTCGCTTGTGCGACCTCTACCTATCGTGATAACGCAGCATTCTGTCACTCGGAAATATATCGCGGACCTGTGGCGTCCTTTCCTCGGCAATAATCACCCGAGATCGGTGGCCATTGGGTCATATCTAAGGATAGGCGACGACAGGTCGACACCTACCCCCGCCCTCAAAGGACATAATATGTTTCTAGACCCCTACGGGCAGTTAGTGACAACACGGCCGTTATGCCCGCCCCGTGCTCCAGCTGTCCAGTTCCGCCCGAGTTTCCATTCCAAAAACCACCGCACAGCGGGTTCACCAGGTTGGTGTCTCATTTGAGGAGGCTCCCGGATAGGGGCTGTCCTGCGAGTTGAGCCGACCAGGTTGACAAATCGGCAATTATAGCCGATTTGTCAACCTGTTATATATACGTATAATTATGTATACGGAACCGTTAGGAACCAAATACAGCGGGGATAGGTGTTGATCTGCTGTCACGTATCCTGAGAAACAGCCCGTTGACCACAAGATACCGTGTGATCTACGGGGATAGGGTGCTACTCTCCCACGATTTATTTACTGTTAACAGAAAGTAGAGGTCGGGACTTCGCGTACTAGTACCGCGGGAGCGAGTTCCAATCTGGAACTACACACAGGGCGAAGAAATTAGTCCAATTATGGTAGATAGGGAGCCCACTAGCTCGGAAGTACTCTCGCTGTTTGAGGTTGGCGTGTATTGGGCCGTGACGACACTGAATCAGTAAATCTTTTTATATCAAGTCTTTGCGACTCATTGCAGGTTAACAAGACAACAACAATCGTTAAAACATCCTGAGATGACAGTTTCGCCCGCAGCAATGGACAAACTAAAGTATTTATCTGCATCAGATGACCAAATACTAGTAGTGATTGGGTACACATAGGCCGCCAACCGTCTCATAAGGTATTCAATTTAAAAGCGACCGCTGAAATAAAATTTGAGTATAATTATTCTGAGTAGCACATGATGTCCGTCCACCAGCAAATTGACACAATATTGTGAGGATTCAAAAGGTACAGTTAGTTTTACACTCTGATACTGCAAATGACAAAAAGAGATAAAACTGGGACTCACACTAACAAAATATTTATGGAACCTACGAGTAGCCTGCTGTAGTCATCTCAAGTATATATACATAGTCATGTCGATTTTAATTTCGTCGAGATAGATAATTAACTACACGATATACGGAGTGTTCGTTATAGGCTGATGAACCTTTTGAAATTGTAACTCTTAAATAAGTTTTTTTTTCTTTTTTTAGAAAGAACATGTAACATATGAGATTTTGAGAAAGATGGGATCGAAAGATCACATAAAAGAGTTGGAAATTTTAAAATCTGTTATCATGTGGAAAAATCTCCTGTGCAAAACAATTTCCTAATATCGAAAAATATGTTTTTTTTTAGGCAAAAATAAAATGAAAAAAGGAAAAAAAAATTGTATGACAGTTTGTCACCTTGATAAATTCCTATATTTCCCGTCTTTCCAGTTTCGATTCGTGTAACAGATTTCGTTGTGTAACCTACGACCGGCTCTCGGACTACATCGCATATCGGAGCGGAACTTTCTGCCAATAAGCTGCGGGCATTTTGTCCGCCCAATGTCCGCTTGTTAACTTATCAATTCATCAATGTCCAATATCGGGACTTGTCTTTCCTCATACATATGTAAGAAATTTTGCTGCTTTACTTCGACGTTGGCTCTTCCAGTTATCGCTGGCGTGCTTTAATCAGATCTATCCTCAGTACTGGAACGTACAGCTATTTTTTGGATCCCTAGGGATCGCGTGGTAGACTGCCGTTAGATTGCATCGTTGTTGGTGGATTGCGTCCACGCCCTTCATTCGGAGAGCTTTAGAGCTTATGGCAAGAGAGATGGGATACCGACTTCAAGGGCTGCTTAATTCACTGTTTCTTCCTGGCTGGCTTGCCGGACTACCTGGCTTCCTGGCATTAGGATAAGGGAATTTCTTGCAGTTTTAATACCATACCATATAGATGGTCGGATGTCACGGTCACATCAGGGCCAAAGTTTTTGACCTAGGGCTCACCGGGATTCTTGGCGTGTATGTTTTGTTGATTATCAGTCTCCATAATACATACTATGGTCGTTCTTGATGATGTCGTATGCCAGGGAAGAAAGACTGAATATGGTGAGTAGCCACATATATGGATATCCCATTAGATACTCTGATCTAGCCAGTAGCAAAGATTGCTTTACAGCATTTAGTGACGCAATGGGCATAGCGGTTATATGAAATGAAGGTTTGGGGCTTTCCATCTGGGTGCGAGTGCCTCGTCGACGTGATGTACTTGTTGCCGCCATACTGAGACGGCATGTTAAATTCTTTAAATTTTGTTTATTTTGTTTCTCCCTAACGGGTGTGTCTGAGCCACCGGTCATCGTATATAAAAAAACATTGTAAAAACTGGCAAGGGGAAAACCCCAAGGGGTTATCAAACTTCGGCCAATATCTAAAACAGCTCGATTTTCGTCGTGTCGGTACCAAAGGCTCATGTGACGACGCATGAAACGTGGAGCTCGCATCATAACCGAGGGCCGTAGCCATATCGGCACACGCCTAGCGGCATCTCGCTCGGTCGTCAGATTCTAAAACAGAAATATTACAGAATTTTCGATCGCCATCTATCGGTTTAAATTCAAATCACTTACAAGAAAGCTTTTGGTGAAATTCTATAGAAATTTAATAGTTTTAAAAATCGGTTCTAAATACAATGAAATACCTCTTATAGATGCATAGTGCCTTAATACATTCATTTTGCTATATTGGCAGACAGGCGGTAGCCGCAAATTTAACTGTCTAGAAACAAAGATCCGTCGGTCTCGAAATCGGTCGTAATTACTCGAGTCATTGTACATAGCATCAAAATCTTGCAGGATTGTAAGACTTGGCCCCATCTGGGGGGGGGGGGGGTAACAAAAGGACCGACTATAACGTTTCATATTCTTTGATTAAATAGAGTAACTTGTGTAAAAACATTTCTGCCAAATTTCGGCTAAATTTTTAAATCTGCATTTACTACCGCTAGGTAGGTACCACTTTACTATTACTAGGTACCAATCTACTTTTGGCGGTCAGAAATTCTTATCCAAGATAGAAATCTCTTTTTTGCTTCAGGTTCAAATCGACATCGATATTCAAGACATCGATATTCAAGAGTCGTAAAAATCTTACGGTTAAGTATTCATCGACCATACTTTTCCATACACAAAACAACAAAATCGGGAAACTCATCTTTAGTGGCTTTCATAGCCGTCGATGGTTGTAACACCCTGCCGAATACAAGCTTCTATTGCCAATCTTAGACCTCTCGAATGTAGATTATATTGATGCTAATGAAGCATTCCTTGATAAAATGGAACTCTTACAGTAGGGATTCTGAAACTTTTTCGCGACGGAACCCTATTGAAACACTAAATATTTTACGGAGCCTTTAAATAGGCAAAACTTGTTTATATGTTCATTCTTTAATTATAATAATTTATTGAAAATCATAAATAATGGGTATATTATACACTACTGACTTCTACAACAATATACAAAACAACACACAGTAATATAATACGAATATAATATTCTATTGATTCTATTGTAAAATATGTCGGACTATGTCGGATTATAAAATATGCACGTTCTCTTTCGCGCTTTACATATAAGGCGCGAAAGAGAACGCTGTTAACGGTGATCGATATCGCGCTTTTCTTTCGGTCACATACGCCAAGTTTGAATGCGGAGCTTCGACTGGCTGGTACCAGGTGCTGGATGTACGTAGGTACGTTTTAAAAATACTTACATTAAAAATTCCAAATAGGAAGAAATTTTCGGAGCGACTTGACATGTACGTGGCGGACCTTTATATGAAACAAGATAAAAAAAAAACAATAACAAATTTACTTTCAGTTCAAAATATACAAAGCAATGTAAATAAAATATGAGATCACTGTCAAGATAATTGAAAGCTTAGACATGGCATGGATTTGCCCTACAGTAGGTACCAAACATACCTATATCGTTTTTTTTTTTAAATATTATTCTCCTTGCGATAACGGGCCGCCTTAAGGTCTAACGACCATTATCTTACAGACAGCCGTCTTTTATAACATCACATGGCAGTACTCAGGCGATCAACCGTCTAAGTACTGACTACGCCCAACGCTGCTTAACTTCGGTAATCTCACGGAAACCAGTGTCTCAAACCAGCTACGGACATAACGATCTTTTCAGAATGAATTGTTTTTTATACTAACCATGTGCAGGAAGAAATTGGTTAATAGGCGGGATGGCGGATTCGCTCGTAGTACCTATCGACTGTTGATTTCCGAGTTTGTGAATACCATTTGGAATTATTGTTATAGTTTCACCAATTTTTTCGTTAAATTTCCAAGCGTGCAGTGTGCGAAAAAGTTTCGGACAAACGTAAGAGAACGCAGATATATTTTTTTTTAAGAAGACAAAATGATATCGAAAATGGAGTAAAATCCGTGAGGGTCATCGAGGCATTCTTCATAAAGGTCTCTAATTGATACAAACCAGGAATTGCACGCAAAGCGGTGACCTCAAGCGTCACATAGAAGGCGTTTCATCTAAAACTGAAAGAGTTTCTTCTGCTCGGAATGCGACCGTGCTTTCTTGCATAAGGGCGATGTAAATCTGCATTTAGATCTGAACGCACACATCGATACCTTGCACAGAAAACTGATGAAATTCGTCTGTAAAAAGTACGAACGCGCATTCGCACATCCAACCAGATTAAAGTACCTTAGGAAAACCGTTTCACGAACAGTCCAAAGACTTCATTTGCACGGAATTTCTACGCGCTTTCACGCGGCAAGCGGGACTAAACAAGCACTTAAACTTGATTCATGGAAAACTGAAGAAATTCGTTTAATACCATTGTGCGGATGGTTTCGGAACACTATATTTGTTGTTTAAAAAAAATCCGATGAAAACCACGTGTTAAAGTGTAATTATTGCAACATTTTTATAAACGAACTGCTCTCAGTCATTCATTCATTCAATATCATTTTAATGCAATGAAATATTATATTTTCAACATATTTTTTATTTCAAGGTTATCATGAACGGCCCCTGTAACTTTCCAAATTCGATCTATTTGACAATGGGTGTCTCAGGCGCGTTACAACCCACTAGTGATAAAATAGTTGTTTTTCTTAGCAACTGTTACCGCAAATAAGATACCTCTTATATCAGGCAAACAAGCTTGATATAAGAGGTATCTTATGTGCGGTATTTTGTCTTCGTAGCTGCATATGCTGAGAATTCCGTTTTACACAACTACCTATGTGGTTGAGAAAAGTAGGAGCCCTCGCAGAGGCCTTGCGGAGCCCCAGGGCTCCGCGGAGCACACTTTGAGTATCACTGTAAGACTTACAGAATGTCTTTGTCCGTTATATTTTTAACCTCTGTAAATATGACCATGTGACGGAATTTCGAAACCGTCTTCAATGAGCCTCGAATACGAGATTACAGATATATAGTCAGCCGTCTAACGTGCTCATTAATCCCATGCCACGTCTATACCTATCTATCGTTAGGAGAAGGTCAACCTTCTAGGAAGTCATGGTCTCCCACTACGATCAAATCAGAATAACACTCTTTATATCACAATTGTTCTCATACTCATTCTCTATTCATGCAGCCCGTCTATGCAACCAGCTCTCTAGTACGTCGGGTACTAGAAAAGAACAATTCGTTCCTAGTACCCGACGTACTAGGAAAGGTACTTTCCATAGTACGCGACGTTGATGACACCATATTATATATTTATGTATATCACGTATATTTTTTTGTATATAAAATATACAAAAAATATACGTGATATACATAAATATATAATATGGTGTCATCAACGTCATTGACAGAGTGCAGTTTACGAGAATACCACTATTTAGGTCGTCAATTGCTTCTCTGAAGGTCATTTCCAAGTATATATCGGAACAGTAGCGGCGAGAGTATGCATCCTTGTTGTAGTACTCCTCTTAAATGTGAAAGCATATAGGTAGGGTCACCTTCCTTCAGAGCGTCCAGACGTTTTTCATAACGAACTCTATCAAAGGCATTCTCGTCGTCCAGGAAGTATGTGAAAACGTCGGTGTTTATGTGTCTGCAGCGTTGAATGAGTAGGTACTTGCAGAGCAGAGAGGATCTCTCTGGCACCAAATCCATCCTTGAAGCCGAATCGGGTGTTAACAATGTGAATGAAGGACAAAATCATGAAATCAATACTGTGCTTGAGAGGAAAATCACCATCTTAGAATATAATGGTATAATTTCGATGTTTCGAATATTGCTTCTGAGCCGAAATATACTCCGTTCTAACAAGGATTATTTTTGATATTGGCATAAAATAATGTGGGAACAAAATATACTTTTTTATCAAAAGAGCATTTTGCCATTCTAACTTATACAATAGCCTATGAGATCAGATGTTATTAACAAACAATCGAAATTACGCGGTCATTTTCCAAGATAGCGGCTCGAGCACAGCCAGGGTTTATGGTAACTTTTATTATTTTAGATAATAAGGCTTAGATACTGATCAACTGTGCCAAGTCCCAAGTTATTTAAATTTATTAACCCGGTGGATTCTATTGTTATTATATTTATCTTAAAATTCTTGGAATACTGGCTAAAACATTATTATTATTGATTTATTTCAAGATAATACAAGTTAAAAAAACGTTATACATTTTACATTTTAACTTAGAGCCTATATAGGATAGTAGAAAGGGTAAAGATCTAGGATTGTGAGGGCTCTAAATAGTATTCGGCAGTGGCATTACTCCACTTGTCTATTGCTTTTAGCTAGTATTTGAATCCATTTCATTAATTTTGTATATTTCCTACACTGTTGTATATTTTTCTACATTCTGGCTTTGTCTTGTGCCATCTTCCCATTTCTCTTTCATTTTGTCAAACTATCACATGTCATGATTAAGTGAATGTTTCCATGTGTATCGTTTTTCCTACTTTTCGCTTGCCTGCTGAGTATCCTCATGCAGCTATAAGTAGGTACATATACGCGGTGTCTTTCTACGAATGATGTTACCGCAGTAATTTATCTTGTGGATTATCTTTTTGTGGACATTTTTCCTTCGAGAAGCTTACATATATCTTTCATATTAATTTTGAGTGGCAAGTTTCTAGCTTTTTCAAGCATTTTTTCAATAAGTATGCACTACTTTCAAGAAGTATATCTGCCATCTTATTTAGTTATTTTGAAAATAATGATTTCATTGGCAACACCGTTATTGTGAATTGTTAATGATCCTGAAAGTTACATAATTGTAGCCAATGAAAAGATCCTATATACTTCCTTTCGTATAATTTCCCGTTCACTGTGAACCGCAGCTTTATCTAAGATGGCATAGAGGTTGTTAGATGCAACCTACCAAACATCTAAAATGCAGCCCCCGCTAAAAATGCTTCTCTTAGACACTACCTACTACCGGAATGTGCTGTGCGCCTCAGTGCACTACACTAAATCCCTATTATTCCACTCAACGATTATTTATTTATTTTTTTATAATGTAGAAGGAAAAAGAGCTGGATATGCAGATTGTTGAACATATATGATATCGGTAGGTAGGTAAAGAAATTAGCTCTATCCATATATTGTATGCAAGAATACCCAAGGGAATGCGTAAACGCACAACCAACTAGGCCTAGACGGTCTGTGCTGTATGCTGTGCATTATTTTTATTGCCGTGCGAACTGAAGCATTTTATTTAATTTTACACGGTATTACTAACAAAAAATGTTAGTTATTCTGCACGAGTAATTTACACAAATTAAGACTGAAAATAAAAAGTAAAATAAAACATATCAATATGTATAATTCGCTATAATATACTATAATTATATATAGAAATGAACTTAACATTATGTAAAATAGGTAAATAATATAGATAATTGTATAGATAAATGTGTTCATAGAATAC
>JAOPUG010000384.1:23045231-23057049 GCA_027564375.1 Micropterix facetella | reverse complement strand
GATTATGTAGAAAAATAAAATGTTTATTTGCCGAAAAAAATTTGTTTTATTCAAAAAGTCACTGACTTATCAAACCATCGTATTACCAAAAAAAAAAAAAACGTTTTTTCAAAAAGTTAGTTTTTTTGTAATATCTCATTTTATTTAAGTTGTACATGAACCAATGTCGAAAGTTAATTATTTAACATTAAAAAACTTTAATTCGACACATTAATAAAGTAAATCGGCCCAGTAGTTATTAAGCAACATCGCTCAACAATATAGGCCCACCGCCATCTTTACTACCCCCTCCACCACTTTGAGAGTCTACTACCTCCTTTTGGTACTCAGATTACTTTTGGTAATCGGGAGAACGTGCCAAACTACCATACTGGTAGTAGGTATGTCAATGATGAGTCATACAAAATCGGCCACATCGAAGAGAATCTGACTCGCCACACCAGACTGGGTAGGGATATGAGATTAGAGTGTCTTGGAGGCCTAAGCTCAGAGTTAAAAAAAAACTCCCATATAAATAATCCCTGACATAATATACATATAACATCCATTTATTAATCCAAAAACCCACGAAACTGGGTGCAGCAAATCTGTTTCTATTCCTAAGTGCATCCCTCATCAATATCACCTGTGCATCTGCCACACCTATTTAGTTATAGATATATCTAATTTGTATTGTTTATTGTTGAAAAATAAATAAATATTATTTTCAAAACAAAAAACCCAGAGTTGTCAGCAAAATTTTGGAGGAGGAAGTGGATTTCTTCCGGGTAGAGGAGTGTGGCCCATTACTAATAGATAGCTTAAGCTGCTTATCTATTGGACTAATAATAATAATAAATTTTACAGACCTAAAGCCACTTCGTAGGTGTCCTTCAGAATCGCCTGCATCGTAGCAATCGTGCTCTCAAGTGCCAGTTTTATATTATTCCCGCTTCTATGCATCCATGCGAGTATGAGGGCAGCAAACAAGTCGCCAGTACCAGTAAAATGCACGGGGAATCTTGGGATTCTTATCAAAAGCTTTTCGCCTTTTTCAGTACTCGCTAGTCCAATCATATTCTTCTCATCGCCTAGCTCTGAGCTCGAGATGAGTATAGTTTTGACGCCTTTCTGGTGGAGTACTTTAATCGCGTGCCAAGCGTCTTTGATGCTGTTTATCTTCACGCCGGTCAGGAGCTCCGCCTCATACTGATTCGGGGTGAGGATGTCAGAGAGCGGAACAATGTGATCGCGGTAAACGGGTAATATGGCTTCCGGAACGTACATCCTACCGTCGTCGCCCATCACTGGATCGCATACTGAAAAAAAAGAAAAAGTTTGATTAAATAACATCTGTAAAACTACTCTATGCAAATGGAGCATTGGCGACTCCAAAGAATTAAATCATATTACTATCGTGAAGATTCCTTAATTCGTACATCAGCATTAACAAATTCATCTCCTTATCTCTGATTACAATACGATTAGGATTGTCGTAGAGCATTTCACATTAAAATTATTAGGTATTTTAGCATCGCGATATTTACGTGCAACGTTGGATTTAAGACCATAAACGGGCAAACCCGTCTACCCAAGGCGTTTCAACGAGCTTTATCGTTATATCGTCCCGAGATGAGCGTAAGGAATTTGGACAATACATATCCACAATCCAACATCACCAACAGCCCGCGAGAGTCCAACTCCTCACCGCAAGGCATTAGGAATTTTCAAACCCAGCAGGCATCCTCGTGCCCTCACTCCCGATTTAGTCAGATTTCTCCAACCTCCCGGTCTGGTAACAGGTCGAAGTCACTTGCGCGACCTCTACCTGACGTAATAACACAATATTCCGTAGCTCGGAAATATCGCCGACCCGTGACATCCCATAATCGGCAGACCACCCGAGATTGGGTGGCTAACGAGTCGTTTCTAAGGATACGGCGACGACAGGTCGATACCTACCCTCGCATCTTAGGTTGCATTACGCTTCCAGACGCCCCCTGCTATTTGTCAGTTGAGCAAGACTGGAAAACCGGTCAATACATCAACTGTCCAGGGCCGCTTGAAGTTTTCCCTCAGATCCGACTGCACAGCGGGGTTCACCGGGTTAGTCCCTCTTTCGGGAGCTGTCAGATTGGTGTTGAGTCATGAGTCGGGCCATCGGGACACATAAAATAGGCCATTAAGGCCCGAGCTACATAACCCCATTAGGCCACATTACGTGCAATGAGTTGAGTACCTACGCGTGCACTGGAGGATACCTAATTTAGGCAAAATAGGTAGTATGCCTAGCAAAATGCACGCGGTTTTTGTCAGCTAGTCACTGTTTCTTTACGACTGGATATAACGTCGTTCTCCTCCCTCGCAACCACGCTTACATATTCCCCTCTTTCGGTTGTTTTTGCAACTTGGTATGAGGTGAGGGGTGGGAGGGTGAGGAAAACTTGTAGATAAAGAGATCAGTAAGTGCCTCATAAGGTTTTGCAACAGTAGGCAGTGCTTTTATGCTTTTATGTCATGAACTTCACTGCTACTCACCATAGATCAAATTTGGATTCTTCATCCGCAGATTAGTGACAATTTTAGCCACGAGTAAGAGTGACGCTGGATCCCTCGAGTATCCAGTGAGAAGATGAGTATATGAATCAATTCCGTTGAGTGTCAGGCCGTCGATTAGGTCTTCCATTTCATTGTCCTTCAGTATGGGGCCTTTTCGGTGCTTGTAAGCAGAGTGGTTCGAGAACTGGACCGTGTTGATGGCGTCCACTTCCAAACCGAGGATCTGCAACAGTGCATTTTAGGATGACATTGAAAAGAGAAGACTTTCGAAATGAAGCCTATTTTTCATTTTATGAGCAACAATATTAGATCATCTATCTACTTGTATATACATTTATGTAAATAAAAATGGATATGTATATTTTTGTGTATTTACACATATCCAATTTGATGTGATTTCAATTAAAACTACAAATATCTTTTAAAACAAGAGGGGAAAAAACTCTATATTTGTTTTACAAAAGTCCACCCCCAATCCCTAGCAAAATTTAGACATTCAACTTTTTAGTATTTCGCATATATCTCGAAAACAGTGAGATAATTGGCTAATCTCAAATCGCTGTCGAATGACGTTGACCTGGTTCCGATATTATACCATATTAAAAGAAATAGACAAGGCGCTTAGAAGAAATTATATGCGGCGGAAGCGTTTGTGATTGTTTTTTTTCAAGTGTTTTCATTGTTTTTCCTACTATTTCAGCCCCGCCAGCACAGAGCCATATGCAACAGATCATCAGATCAGATTATATTTGGTGGTACAAGTTTTGAGCAGTAGTGCCCGCCTATTTATAAGTACGGTATATACCGTACCATTTTTCAACTTAAAGCATATGCATTAAGTTGAAAAATGGTTCCAAATTCCAAATTTTGACAGAAAACGGTGGGAAAATAGACTTATAGTGAAGGGCTACACATCTAGTAATAAATAATACTATAGAATTAGATAGGTATTATTGAGCTGCCACTCTATGTTAGCTATCTGCATGTAAAATAATATTACGACGCTGCAAAACAAACACAGCGATCATAATCTATTCTTGATTATTGTGCCAAACGATATAATAGACAAATAAAGGAATAAAAAGTGAGTTACAGAATATTATGCAAGTTTCAGAGAGGTAAGTACAGACAATGAAGAACTTATTTTTTTACAGGGTGATAAAACGAAACCTATTTAAAAATGCAAATTACAATCTAAGAGTGCTATCCCGCTGGGACAGATGATGGCACTGCCAACAGCATCATCGCAGTGTATGGCGAGTATCTCACTGATGACGGTAACGTGGCCAATTTGAAGCGCCGACAGCCAGGGTGTAACTATACATCTGGCATTATGAACAATTTCAGCTTGCTAAAACGGCTGGCTATATGTGCGGATCTCGCTGTGCCGTCGCAAGGGACTGATGTAGCGCACGGCGTGCCGCAATATAGGATATTGACAACTTTTAGCAGTGGCATAGTGGTTAGGTCGCCTGATCTTACATTGTAAAGTTCCGGGTTCAATTCCCGGCTGGGTCACCATTTTCAGTTGGGATAAAATAAACAGAATTGCATTTCAATTCTGTCGATCGAATGCAATAACAAGACACACTTGCACACATGTTACATACATAGAACACTTCATAGTAGGGTTAGTTGTAAGAGATTGTCCTATAATAATAAATCCACTCGTAAAATTTAACGACAAAGAGTAGAAACTAACAAACAAGCAACTTTCATTGATAGTATTATTTACCTAAGCTGAGTAATTTGTATTGGTTGTGGATGCATTTGTTTTATAATGGGGATGGATGTTTTCGCAGACTGTTATAAAATAATTACTATGATTTCTAAAAAGATTTTCAAAAGAGGTGTTTTAAAATCAGCAAAATAACTAACCCTTTCAGATGATAAGCAACTCAAATGGGTTAAAAAATGATTCCATTCTCTTTAGCCTGCCTTATTAATATCATAAAAATATTTGTTTCTCTTTTGACTCTTGTGCTAAGTGTGGATAGCAAGTTCTCTTACTATGCCAAATTCAAATTTATTAAACCAGTAGTCTCACCAATAAATGATCGGGTTTCATTTGCACGTTTTGGCATGGAACCCTAGAAAATGTAACTTCTCTAATATAAAGTCGTAAAGATGAATCTAATTATGTTCTGAAATTGTAACATCGATTCATCTCGGTATAAGTTTTACCATCATGGTGAAGTTTCGATATATTTAACTAAGTAAGACATCAAAATAGAGGTTAGGTATAAGACATCATAAAATACCCTAACTACATTGACTGCGGCTGACTCCCAAAATGGTCTTTATTTGGCTCATATATAAGCCACCCGCAATTGAGGGGTTATGAAATAAACGTGTTTTAAAATTATAGCATTAATATCTTATATTCCTAAAGTTATGATGTACCTAGTTTTTATGACCATTTTCGTTCAGTTGTTGAATTTTGTAATGTTTTGCTTATATCTAGAGAATCCTATGATTATGAAATATGTACCAATCGATTCCTTCAACATCAGCCATTGGTGGATTTTGCTCAGACTGACTAGACTGTTTTCAGAGGCGCGAAATGTAGGACCTAAAATTCTTTTTACGAAGCCATTACAAAAGCTAAGTATTTTTTAATCACCAGATTTCATATTTTTTTATGGATATTAAGGAAATATATATTTTAGAATCACAGGAGTAGAGTTATCCGTTTCAGAAAAAAATCGAATTATTTAAGTATTACTATTTTATTTTAATAAATATAAATTGATTTTGTGCAATTATAATTACCCAATCCTTAATTTTACAGGAGACGCATAAAACTTTATAGCCCTTTCCATTTCATATGCGAAATGTCAAATTTTTAACCGAAACTTGAAGGGTACAGTTTTCTTTGAAGTCGAAAAATAGATTCTGTTTAGCTGAATTCACATGACTAGTTATATTTACCATCTCCTCAATTTACCATCTCCTCAATTTACCATCTCCTCAATTTACCATCTCCTCAATTTACCATCTCCTCAATTACCTTGCCTTAGCAATGCTCCTTCCATCATCTGGCGTCTTAGAGTGGCGACCCGCAGATGCCAAGAAAAGCCATGGCGTCCCAGTGAGATAACGCCCTAAGGTAACAGCACCAGCTGCTGATACGTTAAGAGCCATTATGGCATAGGTGATTTTTTATCTAAAGCAGGATGCGCAAAATTTGAAATGAACCAAAATTACACAAAACATATATATGTTTTAAACAATTTATTTAATCTATTTTTTAATCGTTTATTTTAACTATTTATTTATAAAACAGAATTTAAAAGTAGGTAATAATTAAAATCCATTTTGTAATGATCCAACACACTAAACGCTTGTAGCTCCAGTTGCTGACAGTTTGACTGCTAATAGCATTTTAATTAGTACAGTCTAAATGTACACATGACTTTTTTTTTTTCACAGGGATGCGACTTTTAAAACATATTTAAGTCTATCCAACTACCTATATGTAGTTCTGGTTGGTTTAAAGCGCCCATAATTTAGTGTGTTATGGTTGAAATGTCTTTACCAGTAGCTGACACCGTCACTAACCAGTAGCTGAAATAGAGCGTCAGTTAATGGTTCATCTGAACCAGTAGCTGATATATCTAGTAAAACAAAACAATATGGTGTACTGTAGGCTAAAGCTGCTGTTACTTTAAGTGACTATAAGCTGTCGTAACTCGTAAAGTACATTTAATATGCCTTAACAAAACAAGTATATGCCTACTTATTCAGTTTTATTTTATTTAATCGGGCGTGGTAGCAGAATTGGGTACCAAGAGACATTTAAACTTACTTGCAAGGGAAATGTGGCACTTTTATTTCCGACATAACCGTGCACAACGTGACTTTGGATTGATAAAACACGCGGTGACTCCATCGTTTCACGATTGTTGATCAGAGACTGCATCAATCAGGATGTTTAATGTAATTTTCGTGTTGTTAAAGGCGCTGGCCTCGTTTTACAATCGTAAGCGAATTAATCAGTTATAAACTCACAACTCAAGGCCGCGGTTTACTTATCGCTCACATAATGTGTACTTAGTTGAACTAGTAATTAGATATAAAATAAAACGACATTAAAAATAAACCAGCTGTTTTTGACATTTGACAGGATTGTATGTAGCGAACAAAAAATGAAAAATACTATCGACTTGGTAGAAAAATACCATTTTTGACAATGGTTTGACTAAAAATACTACAATTTAAATATGTATGGCTTCAACCTAGAAAATACTATCGTCCAAATGTGAGGTAGAAAAACGACTATGGTCGTAAAAATACCACATCCGGACACGGCTGATTTGACAGCCCAATAGCGTCGCCAATAATATTCCGCCCAATGAAATCACGCCTTTCTTATCAACAAAACCTTTTATTGTGTTGGGGGCTCTCTAGTAATTTTATAAGCATTTTCTAGAGCTACATTAATCACTTTCATGTCTCTTTCTATAGTTTTCGCCCAGTTTTCAACGTCGCCGATTTCCTTCAAAGCACTATTGAAACTTTCGACTAGATTTATCCACTGCTGCGTCTGTTTCGCGAAATTGATGGCGCCTTGATGAAGCTGTTTTGCCTCTGCGTCAAGGCGTTTCTGATTCAGGTAAGCCTGCGCCACACTAAAATTCCAATGAAAAACATGATAATCACAGCATAAAGCGCGTTTGATTAAACAGTAATGCCGTACCCAACGTTGAGGTGATCGACCAAAGCCTGCGTTAGCTTATTCGCTGATGCAACGGCGGTTTTTCTTTTTTGCTCCAGCACCACTTTCTTGGCTGCTTGCTGCGTCTGATGTTCGCGCACTAAAGACGATAACATTTCGAGACGAACAAAAACGAAAATTTATAAAAAAAAACAAAACATGTACGTCAAACCGACGAACTGTCAAACCGATGTGGCCCAGTGAGCGACCCAGTTTATTGTACTCCATGTTTTAGATTCGCAACCATGGATTATGATTTATTAGAAACTAATCCAAATATACCAATTTTCCTTCTAAAACGAGACTGTAACTGACTAAATTAGTGATCTTGGTGGTTATATCGATATAAAATCGTAACATATCCTTTGCAAGTAAAGCGTCGATTACACGAGGTGAGTTTACTCTCTACTCGCTGGCGAGTAAACTAGCCAGCGTGTGAGCGAGTTGCTAATTTACTCCCCGACTATTTATTTATACGGAGCGAGTTTACTAAATGTAATATTTTGATTTTTCATGTTTGTATTTCATTTTTAATTTTGTTGCCTAATTTGTTTTTTATATATAAAGTGAAACAGAAATAACATAGCTTATTTTTAAATAAGTACGCTTTAATAATCCCTTTTAATAATAATCCTCTTGCTACTTTTCTCCATTAATTCTTTTTTGAGTGCCATGGCAGCATCAACAATTTCTGCCCTAAGTATTTCAGATGACATTTTTGGTACAGAGAACAATGACAACTAGCAGATTAGTGCGCGAGTGTATTACTTACTACAAACGCGAATTTACTTGATGGGGAATCAACTAGCTGGCGAGTAACGATTGAAAGTAGACCAGCGTTCTACTTTTCTTGCTCAAGCAAAGCGAGTGGCTAGTCTACCCGCCAAAATTATTTACACGGAGAGAGTTCACTAGCAGATTGTAAAATTGCCAGCGAGTAGCGAGTAAACTCGTCTCGTGTAATCGACTCTTAAGCAATTTGAAAATGCTAACAAAGGTTTTCCTGTGTCGATCATAATACCATTGATTATATATGGTATTATCTAATATAAACGACCGAAAATATACACATGAAAAATCTTTCTTTAATGTTAGTTATAGATTTGTCCGTGTTTTATAAAAAAAATAGAACTAATTAAAAAACAAATTGATAACATTCTAAAAACAACCGATTTCCTATCGAATCGTTATGATTTCCTGGTATAAAAAAATCGATGTTATGGTGAAAGAAATTACGAACATCGCCATTCTACAGAAAACAAATGCAGAGCTACAAAATAAATTATCGCTTTTGCCATATAAGAATGACAATTATGAACAAATCCAAAGAAAACGTGAGATCGAAATTAAAGGAGTTTCCGAGGATTGCAAAAATTTAGAAGACGTCATCATGAAGATTGCATCTTTCGTAAAATGGGAAGTAACAATGGATTATATGCTTCGGCCCACCTACAAAACATCAGACAAGGAAACGAAAATAATTCTCGTAAATTTCACCATGACATGAAGCGGAATGCACATTTAAAGACTCACAACAAAATTTGTAAATCCAATAGCAAAAAACTGAAGGTACATGATTCAGGAATCCCTGATAGCGGTACATCGTTATACGTGTCGAAAAATCTCACCCAAAATACAAGGTTTGTACTAGGTCGGGTAAAAGCATTTTCCCAAGAGAATGGATATAAATATTTTGTGTATACTTCTAAAAACTAATCACCTTATAATATTGAAATATTTTAACATAGTTTTGTATTATTTTTTCGTCATATATGAAGAATATTTAGAATACCCAATTCACCTATTATATTACAAATTACTTACATTCCTAGAACACTCTAAACAAATTGAGCGGTTATTTAACATTATACATATATAAGATTAACGAATTTACTGCGTGAAGTTTTTTAGTACCCGACATTTCAGCGAGGTTGCAACCGCCTTTGTCGAGGTAGACTGAAATGCCGTCAATCATAATTCGTTGTTCTACGTCTAGGCGGCAAATAGCTGCTGTTACTGTCCATATTATAGCGGTGGTAGGGTACGGATTCGGCGAGCGAGGAATTTTGAAAATCCGCCGAGCATACAACACTCACTGTATTTTGTGTTACGTCCATGCGCTCGACGATGGGCATTGATAACATTTTAAAAAGAGGGTTCCACGTAGTAGAGAGTTTGAAACCGTCGCTTCTATTGAAGTTAGGGGTTCTTCTTATTCCAATGGCATCCCGGATTATGCGCGGAAAGTAAAATTGTTCTTTGGATAGCACAATGGGATTTTGAAACTGCACCAAGTGGTCAGTTCCACTATGCAATATGTGTTCACAGATCGCCGATTTTTCTCGCTGAACGTTTTTAACCACTTTGATGTGTTCCATCAGTCGAGTGGCTATGGGCCGTTTCGTTTGTCTAACGTAAGCTAACCCACAGCCGCATTCGATTTTATACACACCTGGAGTTTGCAGTGATATTGCATTCTTTACAGTCCTCAGAGTTCGATATTTTGTGTCGGTTTTAAGATCGTTTTTATATCGAATTTGTTTAGCATCTTACTTATTCGATCTGTCACGCCCTTGACGTATGGTAGGAATGCTTTATATGTGCTCGGTTTCTGAGTTTCTCTGTATTGGATCGTGTGCGTGTCTCGTGATATTTTCCGTAACCATTTTTCCTAATAACATCATTAACATGTTCCATCTCCTGCGAAAAATGCTCAGCGACGCATAGATCGCGTGCTCGATTACCGAGCGAAGTTTGCACTGAACGTAGAAAGAAGGTAGGGATGGCAACCAGGTCGGTTCAGGTGCAATCAGGTCGTTTTTATGTGTAGGCGACGATAGGTCGACACCTACCCCCGCACCAAAGAAGCTTTACGCAACTAGACTCCCCCGACTATTCGTCAGTTGAGCAAGGCCGGTAAACCGACCAATACATCAGCCGTCCAGGGCCGCCCGAGGTGTTACTCCAGGTCCGAGCGCAAAACGGTTTTCCACCGGATTAGTCTCTCTTCGGGGAGGTTGCCAGATGGGAGTTGAGCTGTGAGTCAGGCCGACCTGGTGTACAAGGTGGTCATATGGCCCGAGCTGCACATGCCCCATTAGGCCCCCAGTCTAGTCTTGAACAAGTGAATTTAAGTATTTGGGAAGCGCAATAACGTCACAATGCGACATTGACGCTGAAATTAATGGCAGGATTGGCGCTGCTTCAGTCGCTTTCGACAAACTTAGTTTCAAGGTTTTCCGCTCGCATGACGCCAGGGGTCGTTAAACGTTGAACGGCCACATTTAATGAGATGGGCGATTATTAATTTATTGTTTATATTATTATCTCAAAATTGAAAGAACTAGGAAGATAAATTTTGAAAACGAATTGAGGCGTGATTCAAATTATTTTCTTACGTCAGACCTATCGCGCTCTCTACCTAGCCAAATAAGGCTATCTATCTTAAAATTATGTAATAAAAATATATCTGTTATATTTATTAATATTTAGGTACGTCATCAACATTATTTTGAAAAAGACTCAATCAGATACACGAACTTTATAGTTATATCGCGCAAGGAATTTGGACAATACATATCCACATATCACAACTACGCCACTGCCCGTGAGAGTCCAACTCCTCACCGCGAGGCACTGGACATTTTCCAACCTAATGGTGCACCTCGTGCCCTCACTACCAGATGTGGTCAGGTTTCTCCAACCTCCCGTCTGGTCGCAGGTTCGAAGTCGCTTGCGCGGCCTCTACCTAATGTAATAACGCGGTATTCCGTAACTCGGAAATATCGCAGACCAGAGGCGTTTTGGACAACGGGTCGTTTCTAAGGATAGGCGACGACAGGTCGACACCTGCCCCTGCGTCTTAGGTTTACGCTACCAGACGCCCTCGGATATTCGTCAGTTGAGCAAGACCGGTAAACCGTTCAATACATCAACCGTCTATTAAAAACTTTTAAACAATTGAATTTTCTAATCCTTGATTACTTTTATTGCAACATATTTATTGAACTATGGGTTTGAACTATTGACATGACAAAAATTGTCATGGTCATTTTTATTTTAAAAGAGAATACCTTTAATTTAAAGGCCAAATATTATCTACATTAAATAAAACAAATTCACCACCACCAATCTTATAAAGCAAATCTTATAAAAAACGAACTTTCGCGATTTTTTTTATTATTATGCTGGACTATTAATATAACTTATATTACCAATTTAAGTTTGACATGAAAAATATTAATAAACATGCTAAATACGCAACTTAAAGTCTTTTAGAGTTACTGTTTTAATTAAACTTAGTTAAAATTAACACTAGATATAAATTACAGACTCCTTAATTGAGTATTTTAATTGTGTTCACAATATTCTTAAGATTATTTTATTATTTATTATATGTATATTGATATCTTGCATTTGGCACTTGGCGATTAAAGAATTACCTTCTTATTATTATCAGTCTCAACAAAGATTACAATTATTTCAAAATTATCTTAAATATTTGTATTGTGCCAATTTTATTGAAGTAATTTTATATTTGACTATTCTGTAATTAACTATTTA